>JAAAKE020024528.1:0-10208 GCA_010014785.2 Anisolabis maritima | reverse complement strand
GAAGTTGGCTGTGAAAAAATACAATTAAGTCCTCTGTTGGGAAAAAACGAAATTACTTTCCGAACAACCCAATATTAATTTGAATTTCACCTACTCAAAGGTTCACACCTGGTGAGCTCGTGAATAGCAACCACGAGTTACCTGAAGGAAAGCTGGCATTTCTTTAGTCTTTTCTCTAATCTCACTCAAAGGGCTACTTGTTATACTTTTAATTTCATGCCGAATCAAGGGAAAAGTCAAATAAAGAATTAAAATATATATTTTTAATGACGAATACAAGAGAAACCAGATGGTACAAAAATATTCATGTGACTCTCCTAGGAGAGGAAAGAAAGTGGGAACCCCTCCCAAATCAAATCTGGGCATGTCAATTATTAGCACTTGTGACTCAAGTAGAAAAGTAGCTATCTTATTTAGATGAAAGAAGTGGCAAGTGTTAAGGAGTTTGGGCAGCCCTCGGCGCGCTCAGGCGACTCCTTGGCTTAATAGCGAGGGTGGGGAGGGCGTGGGCGGTCGTCGCCATCGTTGCCGCCGCCGCCCCCGGCGGCGACAACTTCACCGTCGTTGAGGCAGGTCAGTTGGGAACACGTGACGTCACCATTCTGGAATGCATCGCAAACTTGTTTGCGTTCGCATTCGCCCCCCTCTCCCCCTGCTCGTTGCAGCTGCAGCTGACCAGGCCTTGCATTCGCCACATCCATTCCCGACTCCAAGCTCCAGCTCCAGCTCTAACAAACAAAGCCCAATCCATCATTCCCTGCTTCCCGCATCACCCCTGTCTGCCTGCTTCTTCCAAGGTTATCTCCCCATTCGTTTTCTTCACTTACAAATTTGTTTATTACCTTTTTCTGTAATAACTCGATCAAAATTCTTCCATTCAAATTTCTCTTCTCTATCAAATAGTTACAAATAACAATAATCTTGACTTTTCACAAGAAATTCGATTACCTTTATAAAAATTGTTTAGCTCGATCATGAAAAGTCAATGAACAGCAAGCCATAGCCCAGAGATCCTGGGTTTGATTATTGGGACTCCCTGACATCAATCCACAAACCAGTTAATGTAGGTGGGGTTAGCAGGGGTGAAGTACCCTCCTCCAGGGTCGTTGCAGGAGTAAATAAAAGGATCCTATAGATGACTTTATATTCCAAGCATTTTCGAAATCTTAAAAATATAAAACCAGGTAGGCAAAAAGTTATCGCCTCCACTCCCACCCTTTCATGAGAAGAAGAAGAAGAAGAAGCTTTAACCGCGCTCTTTCTTCCTCGCTCTACCCCGCCAGCTAGATCCTTTAGCCTGGCTTTTCCACATTCTGCCCTTCCTAAAATAACAAGGAACCCACTAGGATTGAAGTGTGTCTTGATTCATGCAGGATAATGAATTAAAATTTGAAATTAATTAAAGATATTTTTTTTTTTTATAAAAAAGTTTAATTTTCAAAGTTTAATTAAAATAAAAACTTTTAAACATTTGTTATATTTTTTAAACGTATTTTAAGAGACGTTTATTGGTTTCTGGTTTCTGACATTTGAATCGATTATCTTGGAGTATTTTCTTTTTCTTTCTTCTTGCACTATTTTGACTTATTTCATGTTAGAACCAGCTCTTAGATTGATAAGAGCAATAAACGAATGTTTCATTCCATTTTATTTTTATTGTTCTTTCTTGGTCATTTGGTTTTCACAAATACAATTTACAAATCGATAATATCTTTTTGTTGGCTACTAACGACCTTTGACAAGATTTTTTCACGAGGACATGTTTTGCTCGGACTTTGAATGTTAATGTACTCCTAATAAAAACTTAATTTTTTCGTTCTCTTAATTTTACAAAATATGTACTATTTATGTTTCTAAAATATTACACTTATTTTAAATTGATTCATTTTAATTTGTTAATCAACGGATTCCCAAATTTTCGTTGCCCTTAGAATTTTTAGAGCGGTTTTCGTATTTTTTTTTTTTCAATCTTTAACTCCGTCCATATTTTTTTAAATATAATTCACGAAGAGAACCTCTTTATATTATAAATTTAATATAATTTTTAGAAAACATTTCGTTGCTTTAATTATAATTTTTTTTTTGGAACTCTTTAGGAATTCTTTTGTCATTAGATGTATATCAAATTTCATCATAAATTACACCACTTCAATATTTTAATTCAAATGTTAGGAAGTATAGGAATATATTTCAAAAATCTCTTTCGGCAATTTTCAAAATGTTTGGTAGACCAATATGCAAAATTTGAATTTTATGGTAAATTTAAAAAATAGAGGTCACTGGAAAGGATAAAGGGAAGAAAAATATTTTTAAATAACACTTTGGATTATGGATGGGGGCTAATTCGTAAATTCTTCCACAAAAAAACTACAAAATTAAATTATATTGGGAAAAATTGAATTTATAAAACAAATGAACAAAATGGTTGATCAAATTCACGAATAAATGAAAATTTAAAATACGCCTGTGAATAGGCAATCCCGATTCCACGTTTTTCTCAAAAGTTTGCATTTTTAGCATTTCAATGCTAAATTAAGGGATTGATATACAAATTTATGATATTATGTCACTTTTAACTTCTCCCTTAAAGCATTTACTATTAATTAACTAGTCGTTAGTTTATTTGACATCGTCAGAAACAGAAGATGCAAAGTATGGAAAGTTCAAAATGTAAATGTTGATTTTACTAATTATTATATTTAACCAAAAAATAAACATGTCCGTTAACTGTCGGATGAGATATTTATTTATTTTAAGTAATAATTTAACAAAAATAGATATTAGTTAATATTTGTCAAAATATTGCCCCAGGTATATAGAGCTTAGATGGAAAAATTTGGCTCAATTAATTTAGCACTGCGAAAATTTTGAACTCATGTCAATTTAATTTATACATTTATCCATCCCCCCCCCATTAAAAGGTGCTGTCTCCTCTGTCCACCCTAATTCTGTCTTCTACTATCTATGAGTTATTTCCAATAGCTTATGTTCCTTATACCAGAGGTAGAGCTCTTGTGGTCTAAAATATAATAGTTCGTTTCACTTTCTAAAATTTACTTAAATTATATTGGGTACCAATTAATTTAAATAAATATCGACCTAGTCTAAATACAAAATACCTCAAAAAAAAAAATAATTTCCTGGTAGATAGGCAATTAATATCTGACGCATTAGAAATTTTTTTTGATATTTTTCTTTAGTTAATAAAATTATTATTTTTAATTTGGGAGTAAATACTTTATCAGTCTTATCTTTTATTATTATAATAAAAAATTTAATTAATTGCTTGTTCCGATATAAACACATTTATTTTATTTCTTCTTTCAAATAATTTTTCTTAGGTTTAATAATTTTCTTACCATTTTCTAAGCTATTTAATATTATTATATGCTCAATTTCTAAAGTGTCACCTACCATTTTTATGACTTTTTCCTTTTTGTTATTTTGAGACCTTGAAGCTGATTTAGAGTTGATGAGATGAAGGCCGAGTTTACCTATAAGCTATAAATTTTGGCTTAGAATTTTGAAGGACTTTCAAAAAAGATTAAAAAAATCTGTTGTAATGGCCGCACATCACACAACTTTCTCTTACCAAAGAAAATATATCGATGTGCTGTCACGCCAGCTTTTTTCTGTCGGTTGCCCTAGGTAGTCTGTTCACAATTTTAGTTTACTTTTCATTTTTAGAAATTTTTCGTTTGTGTGTATTAATAAAAAAATTAAATTAAATTGGCAATTAAATTTCATTTAATTTTAATTTCATTTGAATCATAGGGAAAAACAATTTTCCCTAAATTTTAGAAAATATCAATTTCACGATATTAAGGCATTTACCTTAAACATTTTCTAAAAATTTAGGGAAAGGGCCCATTCCATAGGAAATCATCTTTTAGGAGGCGGATAACCCATCAAGTCTAACCGATTGGCAAAGTGGCGGAGGTGTAAATTTAACTAAATTTATTTTCTACTCATCCATCTATAAGTCAACTGAAAATCGTTATTTTTCCTTTTCGGCATCTGAGGCCATATAGACATTAACCCGTATATTCTATATTTAATTACGATGCACTGATTCATGCATATTTATTTAAATCAATTGGTATCCATTGTGAGAATAAATTTTCATCGGATTGCCTGAGATCCGAACCCATACTCCTTGACTTTGAAGGGTATCAATATTTACAATCCCAATCAATGTCAATATCTTTAAACCCTCGGCCGGGGGGAAGAGACTGAATTCGGAAGAGATGCTTGGCTTATAGATTAAAACACCCCGGGCGTAAACCACGAGAATGTGAGTTCTGCTCCTACGAGTGCCTTATTTTTTCAATTTACGAGCTTAAGGTAAATATCTTAACATCACGAAATGGCTATTGCTTCGTTGCTCAAAGGTTTAATAGATTATAAATCTTTGAACCAGCTATCATCTTCCAAGTCTGAAGTTCGCCCCCCCCCCCCCTTCTTCTCTTCCACTCCGAAATTGCAAAACAGGAGGACGACGATTTTTTAAATCATCTTTTATACTAAGGAAAACTTTAAAACAAAATCTTTAATATAACTCGACTATTAAAAAAGTTATTGGCACAACTTACCAAACAACAAATTATTAGGCAATATGTTACACTTGCGCCTTAGGGGTTGGTTTGTCTATTAAATTGAAGTTATCATCGTAATTTAAAACCTTTTTTCATTTTTCTATTATTATTTTATTTTTTATATTTATTTCAATAGTTTTCTTATTTCATTTATAGATATTTTTGTTACTTTCTCTTATATATATATGAAATATTATAATAGCATAAAAATATAATGTTGACTGTCTCTTGTTATAAACCAACTATTTTACTAGACATGAGCTGATATTTATGTAAAATTTTACACCTTAAAGATTTCAATATCTCATATAAGACCCTTTCCTTGCGAAAAGCTTCTAAGGGTCAGAATTTCGCTTCTCGTTCTAAGCTATAAAATATATTGGCTAATAATTAATTTAAATTATTGAAGAATAATAAAGTTTATCATGGTAATTATAAAATTGAACGCCGAAATGCCAAAAAATAAATATTTTTCGAGTTAATTTTAAACTTCAAATTTTCCCTATAATCCACCGAATTACTCTCGAAAAAATTTTATTTTTTAAGCCATTAAAATCAATTTATTTTCTTAACAAATTCAAGATAAATAACTATCTTCTAAATGTAATTTTAGCATAATTATATAAAATTTTGGATTGACAGTACAATTACATGTATAATAACATATTATAAAAAATAGAATATTTATAATATATATTTATAGAAAGAAAGTTAATAGAGATTGCAAGACAGAGGAGCCCTAATATAATGTCTGTCTCCAAATACATATAACAAGTTAATTGGTGGGGGAAGGGGTTGCTAGCCTCTAACTCCCTATTTATAAAGATATGATTTTTATCAAAAACATCACATAAAAAAAGTTTAGATTCACTTATAATTGGATCGAGATTTTCATCTCTGCTAGTTAAATTATTAATAAAAAAATAATGGTGCTGGCATAAAAATATGGTGTGGCTAAACATAACACATAACATTTTTCTCGTTTTAGTATTTTGCGATATGTTTATGTTAATATATAAATATTAACCAATTATGATTATAAAGAGCTTTAAGAATGCAGTCATATAATAAAATCCAGAAGTCAAAAATAAATAAATAAATAAAAAAGTAAAGAGTAAAAAAGCCAGTGAGTTGATGAAATATAGAAGAATGGAGAAAGATGAGGGCTAGGGGATGCAGCCCCAAATAAGACCCAAAAGGGAGCCTCAGAGGTGCACTAGGCATAAAAATAGCATCTTTTTTCCTTACTTCTCTGGATCTTGTCAAGGAAAATAGATGATACCTCCTAATTGTTGAGATTGAATGATTTAAAATTTTGATCGCTAAGTGAGAAACTGGAAAGTTTAGCAACATAATTGGATTTTTCTTTGGCCTCATTATCAATAGAAACCTTAATTAGTTTTATATACCGTATGATATTTTCCGATATAGATATAATTTAATTTTTTTTTTAAATTAACTTTTATTGGATATTTGCAAATTGACTGAACAAATAATAAAAACGATTTCTCTTCTTTAATACACTTTCAATCCAATAAATACGTATATACCTATAAACGAGGGCATTAACTAGAAAAAATTTTAATCAAACGTTTATTAAATAATAGTATAGAAAAAGATGATTCAAATATTCAATTAATTTTTTTCCACTCGGAAAAGAAATAACTAAATATTTAAAAGCTGATGTTTTTGTTTTTGACTGTATCGAATTTCATGGAAATGTATCACCAAACAAGATAAACTGGTTCACTCTGGTCCGAAAATATTCAAATACTTTTGCAAATTAAGAGAATTTTTTTATTAAAAAATCCATTCAATTTGCACATTTCTAATAAAAAGTAATTTTTTAACTAAATTCATTTTAATAAATTTTTCAGAAAAAGTAGTATATCTCAGGCCATATAGACTTAATAATAATATAATAATAAAGATAAAAAAATTGTATGTTGTGCAGCCGTCTCAACAGATTTTTTTAGACTCAGTGGCCCTTAAAACGGGTATTTCTTTTGAAATCTCGACATTGGTTTTTTGCAGTCGCAACATTTTCCCTAATATATATGATATATTACATATATAAGAGAAAGTAGAAATTTTTTAAGGTCTCAATATTTAACTTTAATAAATCACTTAGGTCTCTCTATTATAATGAAATATTTATCCCAACATATTTTTTTTTTTATCTTCATTCTCACACATAAGCAAGATCGTTTTTTTTTTTAATTGGATCAACAACCTACAAAGGAAAATATCTAACTAAATATCCCAACGCAAACTTCTTCATGATTTGATTGGCTGTTAGGATCCTTCAGAGCAAAATACCCACTCGTTGCAAATTATTATATTCTATTAGATTCTATCACTATCCTTGATATAATAAATAATAATAATAGTTTTTTTAATACTTTTTAATTTAATATGTGCTTATAATTAATAACTCTTCACTCAATTTTTAAATAACATATGATTTGTTTTTATTGATTTTTCTTTTAATTTCTTTATTTCAAATTAATTTTATGGAGAGGGGAATTATTATTTCCTAAAAAATAGGCTCCAACCCGAGATTATCATTTTCGAAACTACCATTTTTCTTTTTGCTTTTCAATAAAAGGAATTTGTAATTTTAGCCCTCCTTCGGTTTTATTTGATTACAAATAAGCCCTTTCTCATATCACCAATTGAATGGTGATATATGACCCGGGTTCAGATTCGGCTGCCGTCTATTTTTCAGAGATGTCAGTTATTTGGCATTTTTTTCCTCCCTCATACGCTCTATTATTATAATTTATATATTTTATGTTATTATTTAAATCGCTCACATTTTTTATCGAGATAATGAACTGCTTTTTTATTATTCCATATATATAAATATTTTATTAAATTTAATGATATCTCATTATAGAGGGCACATGAGTTCCTTCCAAGCTTTTTGTCACGTCACTTTTTTATTTTTTTTTTTTATATTGAAGCCATTTTGGACTTAGAAATGAATATAACATTTTTGAAAAAACTAATAGGGAAGAGACACATAATAATGACTATAATCATGTCACTAAAGTTGCTCGAAGTTTTCCACTTCTTCGGGCACTTTCCATTCTTTTAGGGTCTCTTTACACAAGTAAATTCATTCACATTTGCCTCCCCCCCCCCCCTAGGATGAATGATTCTTCTGAACAGTGAAACTGACTCAGATTTAATATAATTAATTTAAATAAAGTTTCTGTAGCCGAAAGACTTAAACAATAATTAATACAATAAAAAGTCATTCACAAACATCTTTCTCAGAGAGTCTACTTTTGCTTAACAACAATCCTAATTGAGACTTTCCTCATCTTTTGTTGATGTCCTGTCCCAAAGTGCAAAGCTAGAGCTCTGGCTTCACGTACCAAAGGACAGTGGTTTGCTTCCCGTCCTCAATGACAAAAATTTATTTAAATTATATTGGCTACCAATTAATTTAAATAAATAAAGACGGCGTCTAAATGGCTTCCGATGTCGAAAAAGACTTATTGCAAAAAAAAAAACTTTTGTTGATTCAGTGTCGATAATTATATCTATACAATGCATTGTACTTATGTTTGATTACTGAAAGGAAGCAACCCAACGAACCGACTAATGGATTAATTGCTCTAGAGCTGTCTATGCATGCGCACTTTTTAAATCTTTTTAGAAATAAACAACTACGCATGCGTAATCAGCTCTAGAAAGATCTAATCGAAAAATCCATTAGTCAGTTGCTTATGTGAGGTGTTTACCACCCAGTAAGCACAACTAATCACTTTATAGATATAAATATAATAACAATGTTTTTTTTTACATCTCTAGATACTAGATAAAATTAAAAATATTTTCCCAATGAAAATAAATTTAAAAAAAAATTCTGCATAAGAGCTCTAATTTGATACTATTCCCACTTCAAACCGTTCATCATATCTTTCAGACTACTAAAAAAAGGTCTTTCCTTTTTAATATTGCCCATAAATAATGAATATCTTTGTTATTGATTTAGCAATTTATTTCTGATATATATGATATAGCTATATAAATTCAATTGTTAATTAAATAAGTTTATTGTCTAGCGGTTGACCGTTGCAATTACCAAGTTTTGGTCCTAAACGCACAAAAGCTTATTTCTATATATATATTAAGTTAAACAAGGCAAAGCATCGCCCCAGAGTGTGGATGGGGTTTATCGCCTCCCATCTCGAATACACCCTTTTTGCACTTACACCCGCAAGGATGTTAATTGCTCACGCCATTCACGCTCTACAATTGCTTCTTCCCCGGGGAACTTCTCTCCTCCTCCTATTTCTATCCCACTATGTTCTATTCTGACTCTTTTGGCCAAAAGACTGACTTTGCATGCAAATGGCCAATGCAATCGCTAACGTCAGTCGACCGTCTTAAGGCAGGTCAAGCCCTAAGCCCCGCGCAATCTCTCACTGCGTCATTAACATCAATGATATAAATTGAGAAAGATCTCTCTCTCTCTCTCTTTGTGTGTGTAATGGATGGACAAATTATTGCAATGATATTGTATTTGATAATCATACAAATAACAAATAGTAAACACGACATTTTATTAATCATTACGAGTTTTTCTATATAATTAAACTTATTTACGCTTAAATTTCCAAATTAAATAACAACGTTTTTTTTTTTTCTTTATTTAACCACGCTAGTTTATTTGCAAACAAAATTGACTACTACACTAATTCCCCAATTAAAAAAAAATAATTAAAATAATTAATTTAAAAAAAAAAATCCGTTTTATTTCGCTATTCTTTTCAATATAATCTACACCCATTATACAAAATTAATAATATTAATGAAGGAATTTCTGAATGCCCATTAGTTGATACAAATATATATATATATATATATATATATATATATCTTTAGACATTGAAGAACATAAACGATAAATCCGTTCATATTTATTTAAATTTATTGCTAGTCTATAATTTAAACAAAATTTCTGAGGAAAAAACCCACTGATTCTTTAATTATTCAACCAACAGAGAGACATTAGAAAAAAATTTTCTAAGGAAAATAGTAAATGTTCAGTTAAAACATCCGCCGAAACACCGAATTCGAGCTGCTCATTTAGTTTCTAATAATTATGTAACTTTGTTCTTTTTTAATTTTTTTTAAATTGGAAGTTTTTGTTCGCAGGATTTAAATTAGAACAGTTTTTTTTTTAATACTAAATGCTAGATATAAGTTAGATATATAATAATATATTTTATTATTAATATTTTTTTCTATTGTTTCAGGTAAGTGAACACTCCTCATTTACGAATAAAGAAACTTCTAATCTAAAAAGTAAGTAAATTATATTCATGATAGATTATTCCATCATTTCACTTATATTTAGGTTTTTTTTTATTAAAATTAGTAGACAATAGGAATTGTAAACGATTAGGATAAAAATTTAAATTATATATCGGGCTTAATATATCAATAATTAGATATATTATATTAAAACCTTAGAAATATATCGATTAAACATATTTAAATAATCATTTCACACTTCAGCAGCCACCTGAGTAACTTACATGGAAGCCTTAAGTTCAAAATAAATAAATTAGAGACATAAATAAAATCAAAATATAT
>JAAAKE020024506.1:0-10209 GCA_010014785.2 Anisolabis maritima | reverse complement strand
CGCAACCTTACTGTCATATAGAAGAGGACAGAATAGCAATTACTCCCTTAACCGTCCCAAAATATTCTATATATTTAGATGATTTACCAATAAGAAAAAATGTAGACATAATAAAAAATTTTTGGGAAAGAAAAGGCCATGTTTCCCTTTGCTCCCCTTTCTCCCTTTCCCTAGGTGAAGTGGCGTTTCTGCTTACGTGGCCCAAGCGTTACAATGATCATTTTTTTACAACAAACTTGAATATACTTTTTTTTCTTCTTTTAATAGAAAAATTAAAAAGACGATTCTTATGCTTTGAGAATTCATAACCTATCATTTTATTTATCTTATATCAAGAATTTTTATGTGAATGATATTTTCTCTCATAATTAATAAATTCCCAAATTACTTATTACTAATTCATAATTCTTCGAAATGATGATTACACCCCTGCTTCTTCTTCTTCATGAAGTCGTAAAATTATGCAGCTATAATGATAGCCGTGATGATAGTTATTTATTTAATTTTTTTTATTATAATTCGAACCTGATATTGATCGTTGTGCAAAGATAAATAATAATTTAGCTCTGGGCTAAATATGGGCTTTGTTTAATCAGCAATCTCCACTCGAATTAAGAACAAAGAAGAGCCGGCTAATCGGGATGCTCCCTCGTGCACTTGATCGGAGCTAACATCTTGCCTTTGAGATTGAGAGGCTCACTTCCGAGTCGTCGTTCATTGTTCACTTTCAAAGCAGCTATCTTGAGAGCTATATCAATTTATTCACAGACTTGAAAATTATCTCTTGTTCGAATCATCGTTTAATTGTTCCTCAAAATCTATTAAAAATAATCAATCAGAGGACAAAAAAAATTTCAAAAAATTTTAATTTCAAATTAGACATTCAAATGAATAATTTATTATTTGATCATTAAGGGAGAAGTCAACGAGTGTGAAATTAGTTTCTTAAAAAATAGCAACGAGTAAAAAGAGTTATTAATAAATTAAAAATTCTATTGACTGGAAAAAGAAAATAAATATTTATTCATAAATTCTATAAATTTTTTTATTAATACTCGTATTGCCGAGTTTTTTTGTTTGGAAATGAATTTGTAATTTATGACGTTGATGCGACCAAGCATGCGCAGTTGATAAATCTTTCTAGAAACAACTGCGCATGCGTATTCCAGTCTAAAGCAACAATTCACGGAAATTAAGAATATTAAAATATTTAATGGAACTCATTATCGTCAAAAAACCTATTTATTTTTACTTAATTATAAGTGATCAATTCTATTAATTTCATTTATTTTTGATTAATGAAATACAACAAATAATATTAGAACAAGGTAATATAAATTATTAAAATAATTCGTGGAACACTTGGCAGGTTGTGTGGAACTCAGGGGTTCACGGAACACAGTTAACGCTAGAGCAATGAATTTAAAATGCTATAAGTTTTTTGATTCTTTGGAAGCTATTTGCCATAAATTGTATTTACTATTTAGTATTTATTTATAATAAGTAAAATTAAGAATCGGGGTAGTAATTACGAAAGTTACATTTATACTCTATTTAAAATTACTTTAGTGGAGGGCTTTCAGCGGAGGGGCAGAGCGACCGAAACGTTAACAGTGTTGTGCTTCACTAACAGACAATGTCGTAAGAGGGAATCAGTTTTTGTAAAAATTTGGCAAGTTTGGAGCTTAACATTTTTGGTTAACTGTCAATCCTCCGCCCCCACTCTACTCCTTAAATAAATAAAAAAAATTCAAAAATACATAAATTCAACTTTCATCGCATTCAGTCTGCCCATAGTTTGAGGAATATGCATAATTAAAATAATTTTTTATAAAGATATTTAAATTCTTCATTTTTATTTTCCTATTAAACATTATATAGAGGTATATAATTAGAATTGAATTGAAATGAATTATTCGTAGTAATATATATATCAGAGGTTTTTATAAATAAATTTCCCATCTCTTTTAATTTATTCTCGTTGAATTGATAGTGACATTGTGAAGTAGTAGTTCTGTTTAAGAGTGACTTTTTTTGAGGGCGCAAAGTATAATATAGGGATGGGAATATTGGGTGAGGGTTAACATGCGAAAAGGGGGTCTAAATTTAGGCGAAAACACACTTCTCTCACCCTTTTTGGCAGTGAAATGCACTTGTCATGCCCGTAGTGCAACGAAATGCACTCTGTCCGAAATGCACAAAAATACATTTTCCCGGTAAATTAGCCAGGATTTAAATTAATGACAATGATGGATGCAAATGCTTTGGTTAAAAATGCAAATTCGACCCCCTCGGAATCGCGCGTATACAGCAATTAAAATAACTCTGCCCGGTCTGTTGCATAATGGGATAAAATAAATTATTTAAAATATAATTAAGCCTGTCAATTGGTCGTTGCGGGAAACTCTTTCTACCATTAATAAATACATTATAATAATACTCATAATATATATATATATATATATATATAATTTTCATAAATCTATGAATTATTTAAATAATTTATCAAATTATTCCGCAATGTTTGCCCGCTGGCCCTCGGCCAGAAGGCTTTGTTCCCAAGCCGTCCTTCTAATTTATTTGCAAGGGGGTGGGGACTCGTCCCACCCAAAGGGATCTCTCTCTCTTTCTCTAGAAGGGGAGGAATTTAAATAAATCATCTCGCATATAAGAATCAATCATATACGAAAGAAAATTATCTCTAAAACATTTAATTTTAATCATATTAAAAATAAAAATGTAACACCTTTGATTTCATTCCCTTTCAAATCGAGGAATGACATATTTTGGAGTAATAACTAAAAAAAGCTTCCTGATCCCTAACGACATTAGAGCTGCTACTGCACTGTTGAAATTTTTTATCTGCTATCTAAAGATATGAATGCTTCGATATTTGAGCTCGTCACTTCCAGTATTCCTTTATCTCATGACCCCCCATGACTGGAACAATCTCTCCCAAAAACTTAGAATCTCCAATCTTTCAAGTCCTACCTCAACAAGCACCTTGTAAAGTTCCTCTCCTGCTTCTGTTCTTTCTGGTTGCTTATGGTTATAGGTCCGCTGGACCTTATGCTTCCATAACACACACAAAAAAAATCACACCTTAAATATATTTTCTCAAAGAAGAAGCAGCTCATTCGATTCCTCGCCCCTAGCAAATTTCATCAAAATCGTTTTCAAGAAAAAATTTACAGTTACCTATATACACTGATTCTCAACCTGTAGGGCGCAAAATAACAAAAGGGAATGGATACTTAAAAAAAAAAAATATTAGAAAAAACTAATCATGAATTTTTTTAAGTCTTTTCCAGCCACATTTGGCCACATCCCGTCTTCATTTATTTATTTTAATTTGTAGCCAATATGAAATAAATAAATTTTTGTCGCTCAGGTCGGGAAGCAAACCACTGGCCTTATATGAAACGAGACCTGCACAATGGGACAGGACTGATGAGAATATTTTAAAATTATAAAAAAATATATTTTATATCTTTTAGTACCGACCCCACAGCGCTAAGACGAAGAAAGAAGAAGCTTTATATCTTTATTTCAATTTACAAAATTATAATATTTTTTTAATTCCAAAAATAATTATATAAATAAATAAATATCGCTTGCTATATTAAACTGAAAAGAGGAACGAGAGAGCGAGATGTGATGTGATATTGATTAGAGATAATTTAATTGATGAATTATTTAATCAAGTAAAAATCCGAAAATCTGTACAATTGAACTTTTAATGATTAAATAGATTTTGATGGACATTCTAGCTAAAAGCGATCAATAATTGGGACTCAATTTTAATGAAAATGTCAAAGAATAAAAAAAAAAGATTAGAAATGTAATTAGTACTTTTTCCACTTTAAGTAAACAAAAATTTTTCATATTATTTTTTTAATATAAAATGGAACATTTTTTCCCTTTCTTTATGTCTGGCTTCATTTTACAAATGGCTTTCTAATATTAATCGCGTTTTATCCGTGTGGGGAGAATGATCGAATAATAAAAGGAAAATGCAATTACGCTAGCTTGTCAGTTGCCTGATATGATTACTTCCACCCTTCGAGGGGTTGCGGGGTGGCAGGGGAACCACCATCCTCCTCCCTCCCCTCTCATCTCTCTTCTCCGTTACACTTTGGCTAAAAATAGAATTATAATTCTAATAATGATAATAACCACCAGGAAAAATTGAAATTTCTATAATTACTAATTAATTAATTATATTTCTCTCCAATCCTTTAATTGTTCCCTGTCTTTGTTGAAGGATTTTTACACAGGGGGTTAATGTTCAATCCCAGCCTCAAGTGAAAATAAAATAGAATACTTAAGAAGAGCGGTATATATTACTTATTTATTCAAACTAGGATATTCTCCCTAGCATAGGTTAGGCTGGAATAAAGGGACTGGGTGGAATTAGTTATACGCGTAGTTAGCTAGCTAGAAATGAATATAGGAGGAGGAGTTAGAGTTCGGAAATAAAGTAACTTCATGTGTTGCCGGTAGATGACTACGGCCAGAGGTCGGCTGGGTTTGAGGAGTGTGTCTCAGTACACGAAAGGTCTTAAAGTTCGATAAAATTCCTATTTAAAATAGGTATTAGCAGTTTGTGAATTTCCACCTTGGGGAATAATAAATTTTAAATATAAGTCGTAAAGATTTAAAAAAAAAAAAAAAAACGATATTAATTTCTTCTTAAATATTTTTTAAGAGTATTCGCTCCTATAAAATCTCAATAATTATTTTATCCCTTCAATCAATAATCAATTTTCAATTTATGTTTAATAATAAATAATTTTTATGGAGATTTTCATTTCTTATTTATTAAATCATAAAAAAGTTTTTCCCCACCCGGAATAAAAAAAATTTAATAAAAAAAAATTAAAAAACTATCAAAAGCAAAGGAGAGATAAATTGATAAGTTTCTATTCGCAATCGTTATTAAAATTAGATACATTAATTTTATATAAATCAATTTCTCAAATTTAAAGGATGATTACTCAACTGCCATCAGAAAAAAAGAAGCAAAATTTCGTGATTGCATGCAAGGGTAATAAAATTATGCACTGAGGACCAAAACAAGCTTCGCCCCTGTCTTTAATAGACCAGAGTGGGCTTGGTAGGAAGAAAAGCAAAAACCAACTTAGAAAGGCTTCCAGGATCTACTATTGATTTGTGGAACAATTTGTCACTACTCCCTACTACCTTTGATTAAACCTATTAGAAATTTGTCAAGCCCCAACCACTAGAGTTGTGTGAATATTTTATTTATTACTCAATCAAGCGCAGTGATTAGCCGAGGTCATACGATTCTTGTTAAGGTTTTGGTTAGGTTTTTCTGGAGAATATCGGAATGGCTGATGTATCCTAGTCACGTGTTATTTTTGTCTTTGAATTTAAATATATAAACTTGTTATTTATATTTATTTTTTTATTTTGAATTTAGAAGCATATAATGACCAGTAGTCACATGCAATCAGGAAGAACAGTAGTAAGAGAGATTGAGGACTTTAAAAGGCGCTTGTTGAAGTTGCATTTGAAAGTATGGAGATTGTAAGTTTTTGTGAAGGATGGTAGCAGAGAGGTTGTTCCAGTCACATTCATGGGGATAAAGGAAGACTAGAATTGACCAGTTCTTTTAGTCGCGTATTTAACGACTTAGGGATTTTGGGACGATGACTCCCTTGAAATGCGGACAAACGTTGCTTTTGGAGGAATGATGGATTTTATTTCGGCAGAAGATCCGCCATGGTCGTACTTGTAAAAAAGTGTAAATACTTATATGGTCGAGTGGTTATAGGAAGAGAAGTTTCCACGCCCTCATTTTAATCGAATCACGGAAAGAGAGAGCATGCTGAGAAGCCCCTCTCCACTGTAAATTTTTAATGATAAGTTATAAATTAAATAGAAAATTTTATTCTGGATCTACAAAAGACTAACAATTGGACGGCATCAAAGAACCAAGGGCCTTGTCTAAAAAAATAATTAGTTTTTTATTTTAATGATTTAGTAATAATACGGGCTGAAAACTACATTATTAAAACCGAAAAATACGTATTATATTTTAATATTAAAAATTAACTTCTTTTAAATCAAACCAGTTTAAAATTTACTCCACTATTCTTAAATTTCATAAAATTAATGAATATTGGTTTCATGTTACAATCAAGTCACGATTTTCTATTGATTATAGAAATTAAACAAATGAAAAATAAAAATAATCTTTAGAGAACTTTTTATAATTATTTTTTTAAAAATGATTAGTTTTTTTTTTTTTTTTAACGATTTGGTATTAGTACGGGCTGAAAACTGAGAGCGATAAATGTTAATTAAATAAAAAAAAATGCTCTATTTTGAAGAAGATAAATATAGAGAAATATCCTTGTATTTATTATCTCCAAAAATAACAATGACTTGTTGGCCCTGAAGGAGGTTCAATGAAATGGCCAAAAAAAGTCCTGAAAATAATGAAACAAAATCTAATTCATCATGAACTCATTCTTGTCTGAGTATTGACACAATCTGCCAATTAATTAAAATAATTATTTAGCCCGGTTTCTTGATGCAAATGTAGAGGTCTTGTCTCATCTACAAAAGAGTAGAGGTTCTCTTCCTGTTCCGAGCGACAAAAATTTATTTATATTACAATTAATATAAATAAATAAGGACGGAGTCTTACTGGCCTTAGAGGCCGAAGGAAAAAATTAAAATAATTATCTAGACTGCTCGGAAATCCTATTCAATTTTTAATTTATACTAGTACCCATTGCGAATGCACTCGCAATATCTTTTGTTAAGCATTAATCAGCTTGTGACTAACTTCATATTTAAATTGAAGTTGACAATAAATAATTTTTTTTATTGTAAATTGTTTTAAAACAAAATTTATTAATAAAATAAAAAGCATTTTATTTTACATTTTACATGAAAATAGAATAAATTTCCAAATTTTGTTAAGTTAAAATTAAAAAATTCTTTTGTAATTAACTTCATGCATCATCTGAACATTAGTTTTTTTTATTATACTTTATTATTATTCATGATATTATCTAGGCTTATTTATTTATACGAATTTTGTTTAAATATATTTTCATAGGACTGCCTGGGATCCAAACCCGCATCTGTTGGGTTTCAAATTGATAATGTCAATTCCTCTAACCGCTTGGCCTCAGACTGAGGGCATAAATTAGATTCATTTTTATTATAATCTCAACAATATCAAAATCAAATCACAATTCTAACATATTTTTTAAAGAATGGGCATCTGAGACTCCGTTCATATTTATTTAACTTAATTGCTAGTCAATAAATTTTATCATTCAGGCGGGAAGGGAGCCTGGATCAAGAGCTTTACCTTTGTTCAATGAAACATAAAAATTATTATTTTTTGAAAAGAATAATTTAAAATGATTTTAATTTTAAATTAATTCAAGATGGCGAATGATCTAAACTTAAGGCCGCACCCCTACACTAGCTTAATCGACTCCTCTCTTGATTATAAATATACTTTCAGTTATTATAATACTCTAATAATTTTTTTTTTTATTAAAGAAAAGATTCCAATTTACTTTGGTTCCCCCTTCAGGAAGATCTCCTTTTTACTTTTTATTTATTAGACTTTTTAAGATTATTATTTTTTTAGACAGCAGCGCAACATTTCATTTATTTTCTCATTCATATATTAAATAATAAAAAGCTAAATGAAGGGGGAGGATAACAACCCCCCCCCCCCCCCCCTATTAGAAATCTTTGGCCCGACGCCATTCAATCCCAATTTTAGATTACGATTAGATTAGCTTTAGTTCGCTTTTTTTTTTTTGAATCATTTTTTTTACAAATTTATTTTTCAAATAATTCAATTTGCTTCCGATCTAATTGAGCTTGCTTGATTTCTATGTATGTATATGTAATAAAATAACTATTTACTCTATAAGTAATATTACGTGCGTTTTACATGTATCAGTCATTCTTACTGGAATTTAATTTTAAAATTATACTTCAAAAATATTGAAAGAAAAAAAATTAATTAATAAATTAAAAAAAAAAAAAACTTTTAGTAAAAAAAAAAAAGTGGGAAATAACTTTTCATAAAAATAAAAGCGTGGGACGTCCATTGGACATTTTATTTATTAAATGGTTTTTTTAAATTTCAGCGATTTTTTTTTTTTTAAGTATTTTTGAGCAGCGTCGTTATTTTTGTTATATTAATTGGTAGCCAATATATCGTAATATAAATAAATTTTTGTCACGACGGGAAGCGAACCACTGACCTTTGTTACGTGAGGCCAGACCTCTACCTCTGCATGAACGGCCAGTCAATGAGTTCTCCTTATTTTTATCATTCAGCCAGTATTTATTCAACAATTTTTTACAAAAACGTTCTCATTTTAGAGAATTTTAAAATAAAAGCGTTGTTTTCTTTTTGCAACTATAAATGTCACAAAGCCAAAGTTTCTCTCGTTGAACATTAGAGGCGCTGTTATCATTTTTAACGATTTTTTATTCCCTTTCAAATAAATGTTTTGAAATTATTAGTATTGTAAGTAAGAAATTAATCTTGTGTCACTCGATCTGCCCCAAAATGCAAAATATCTTCTGGAAGAATTTGAAAAACTTAATAGAAAATTTTACAAGAAAGAGAGACAAAGCAAGTTAAAAATGAAAGCTTATAAAAAAATTCATTAAAAAATTTTGAATTAAAGAAAACCATTCGACCAAAACCCAAAACTTAAAAAAAAATTCATTTTAAAAATAGAATACACTAAAGTTTAATATAAATTTTTTACCTTTCCTAAAAATTTTTTTCTACGAGTTAAATAAAATAATATAATTTTATATTTATATTAAGAATGTTTCAATATTATTTCTAAATAACTTTGAATGGAAAAAGTAGCAAACAAGCATTTGTCCCTCCTAGATAAATAAATAAATCAGGTGATCTCCAAAGTGGTCGAAATAGACCTCCCAGAGGTCGATTACACATTAAGAGGGGTTCGATTCTGATCGGCGGTTAATAAAAAGTAAATTAAAAATAACATTTTTTGTATTATTTAGTTATTTACTATAATTGACTCTAATTTTACTAATAACTAAATTGAAATTATTTAATTTTAAAATTAGTTTGATCACAATGCTTTCCCCTTGCTATTTTATATAATAATGCTTGAAGGGGTTTTCTTTCAAAAAAGAGTGATTAATTTTTTTAAATTTTGTTTTAAAATTTGACTATTTTTAAATTAATTACACTACATAAAAGAAATTTTTTTATTAAAAATTAAAATAAAATTTTTGAATTGATCACAGATTACCAACTTATTTTTAATCAATAAGTATTTTTATATACACTTTCTATTCTCTTTTAAATGCTTTTTTTTTTTATTATTTTTATTTATAAATTTGAATTAATATTCACTTCGTTAGTTTTTACTCGGTTTCCTTTAAATTTTTTATTAGGTAAAAATATTCGTCACAGTTATAGTATGTTTTTAATAAATTCAATTAATTTGTAATTTAATTTTTTTACCGCGTTTCGCTTCACTACGTACGTACGAAACAACAAATTTCAGAAAAAAAAAAAAAAAAAAAGGATATAAGGACAATAAAGTTACGAAAAAAAAAAACTCATTTTTTGTATATTCATTGACAATTTCTAGAAAATTAAAGAAAATCCAATTAATATTCGAATAAAAAAATTGCTAGTTGTGTGTGTGTGTGTATGTATGTGTAGTAAGTCGAGAGAGAAGAGAAGCAAAAATAGATATTTTAAAAATGTGATAGATCTCAATTGAATTTCACCCAATAAGGATTGTCAATTTCAAATTTCATCAGCATACATTCATTGCGAGTGACGCTGATTTATATGGATATGACTAATAGATGGACAGATGGGTTCCAAAAAGGGGCGGAGAGGGGGTGGGAGAGTCATGAAGGGGAATCGAATTTGACACATCGTGTCTAAAATAAAATCGGAAAAAAAAAAGAAAAAAAGAAATTGTACTTAGCAAATTAACAACCATCTGTCGATTTTTGATATTTCTTCGTTTCTTTTTCCTTTTTTTTTTTTTTTTTTTTTTTTTAATTCCAAAACATCTAAATTAAATTAAAAAAAAAATTTCCAACTTTATTTTTTCAAAGATTGAATGTTTTTAGTCAATGATTCAATGTCACTTGAAATGAATAAAAATAGAAATAAAAGAGCAGTAAAAAAGAAAA
>JAAAKE020024495.1:0-10210 GCA_010014785.2 Anisolabis maritima | reverse complement strand
ATACGGAATTGTATTTAATATATAAATGTATATTATAGTCATAATGGCCTCAGTAGCCGAAAATGACTTAAAAAAAAAAAAAAAAAAAACCTTCAGTAAAAAAAAAAAAACATAATATTGTAACAAATTTAGATTAAAAAAATATCAGAACCTCCCCACCTCTAATGGTCCAATGTTTACCAAACTCTCTTATATGTGTGCACTTTTCAATACAATTGATTTCAGCTTCTAGTTACTTTATTCGTAATATTATTTATATTAGCTTAGATGGGGTGCTTATTTATTTCGCCTTATCCCCCTAAAAGAAGGTAAAAAAGCTTTCGAGAAGGCAAGGCCAGGGTACTCTTGGTACCCTAGCTCTTTATCTAATAAATTTATAAATAAATAAAATATTTATAAATAAAGTAAGTGCGTAAACACTTATTTCATTTAATTTTAAGAAGACATAAATTAATAAGGATTATTACAAATATTCAAACAATTTCAGAAAAAAATTTTCACAATGACATCCCATCAATAAACAAAAAAAAATTTTTAGATTGTCATCAATTAGTAGAGAGAACTTGTTTCTTGAACATATTTCATTTTTAAAATTAAAAAAAAAAATCTTGTAAATTGGTAGTAGGTAAAACTATGTGAAATATGTACAAAAAAGAAAACATCGTTTGATAGCATTTGTCGTTGTCATGTGTGAATCCAAAGAACGAACCCGACTAATTTTTCTTCGTTATCAAACTATGTGATTGAGAATATTTTTAAGTTATTAGAATAAAATTTCTAACGTTTTTTTTTTTTTTTGTTTTTTTTGATGAGAGAATTTCACATTCCGTCGTTCATTAAAATGGTGAATGTAATTATTCGATGAGATGCTGCTGTTTTTTATTCGCTTGTAATCTTATTTAATCTACATGTTGTTTTATGTGGGATCCCGGGATAAATGAAGACAAGTGGAATTATGAGCTCATCATATTGACTTGACAATGCACCAATTTCTATAATTTATGAAGAAAAAAAAAAAAAAAGAATTAGGACGCATATGGCGTTCTGTTAGTTGAATTAATTATCAAGTCTAGAGTTCATTAATTAGACTAAATCCTCAAAAAGTCTTCCTGGGTCGACTGAACTGGGAATGCCCATGTCAGGTAAGCATTATGGAAATATTTCGAAAAAAAAAATAAATAAATTTCAGAAACCAAAGAAATTAAGTCCATTTTAAACATGTTAATTTCAAACGGATGCTTCAAGGAGAATTTATATATATATAATACTTCCGTCTTTGTGATGCTCGATTTTTCAGAGTATTTTCTTATTTTCAATATTTAAATAATAAAATAATAAATAAACTGCAGCTTAAAAAAAAAAAAATTACTTAAATTTCCATGATGGTCAGACGGACGCACTTTTCGCAATTAGCATATACCATTCCCTCAAAAGTAATTGGGCAACCTGTTACTTCTTTGAAATTTGATGATTTTGAATTTCATGTAGCTCTCCTAATTATCCATTAAGTTAAAACAAAACATGTTGTCTAATTAATTTTGAGGGGGATATATATATATATATAAATATTGGGAAATGTATAGATTTTTCGAAGAAAGAGGAATCAACCAAAGAAATAAATAAATTTTATTTATATTGATGCCAAATTGTCGAGCGCTAGTCGAGATAGTCAAGTGTCAAATGAAAATTACAGATGTGTTGTAAGATATAATCATTTTCTTGACAAAATTGAAGACGTTAATAATGTTTGCCAATATTTTAGATGACATGGTATATGTGCTTGTTTGCGAGATGTCTAATAAAAATCTTAACTTAGCATGGATGAAAATTGGATATTCACAAATTGCATAAATTCGTTTTCGCTTGCTGGAAGATACTCAACACAAATGACCAAGTAACTAATGAATTTTTCGATTAATTGCTTCAGAACTCCTCTTGAGCGGACCACGCATGCGCAATGGTTAAATTTTCCTTGAAATTAACAAATAACTATGCAATGCCTCTCTCTCTCTCTCTCTCTTCTCAGGAGCAATAATTATATTTTCAAAATTTATTTTTATTTAAAAAAAATTGTTAGTCTAAGAACCCTGTATATATATATATCTCTAATAAAATTTTATCAGACTTTTTTTAATAAGTTTCCGCCACTCTCTTTGCCCCATCTTCGCCCGTCACATGACATCCCCCGATGATTTTTTATTATATTCTTAGATAAGGGTTAATATATAGTAATTCAAATCTGAGGTAGACTGGCAATGATTGATAAAAAATAAAACAAATTTTTTTGGGAACAATGTCAGGTCTTTGTTATTAATTCCAAACAGTTGAATTTCCTCCTTCTTCATGGCTCTATGACCTGTAGACGAATGAGCTAGCGAGTTTCTTCTTATAATTTAAAAGTAATTTTTATTCTTTTAAATCATACATCCTCAGATTTACAATGTCGCAAACACGAGGAGCGCTACGACAGAGCAGCCCCAATATGGATACCGGACAAATTGTCCCATTCCGTTGAGTGCTGTTAGCAGTATTAATTTTATATTAATTTTTACGAGCTGTGAGGCCCCTGTTGTTCGTAATTAATACTGAAAAACAATGTACCACCTAGTAAATATATTTCAAAGAAGGTAATAGAGATTAGCGAAGGAAGTAGGATTTTCATATGTCAAACCGATGTTTTAATAAATGCAGATTATTATTAATAATTATTATTATCAACTAATATCCCTCTCTCATCGACTCTTATAAGAGAATGAAGGACAGGGGCCTAAAATATACATTGCCACGGCCCCTGACTCCGCCACTGCTAGGCTCTCCGAAAGTTCGATTGGTTAGAATTCCAATAATTCAAAAGCAATTTGTTTTTATTTCTATAAATGATATATTTTGAAATATGAAACACTTAAAGACATTTCTCTTTTAAGTTATTAGCAAGAAAACGACTGAGTTTAATTCGCCTAATTTTTAAATATTTTATAATCAACTCATTATCCAATCCAACGTTTAAATTGTATTTATTTTACTTAAAGATTTTCTATTAACAAAAGCAGAAATGAAAATTGAAATGAGGACAGATAAAATATACGTAAATTAAGCGTAGGCCCCCCCGCATGCAAAGCAAAGCAAGCAGAGAGCAGATAGCGAGCGACTCGCGTGCAACAGTTCTTAATAAGATTATCAGATAAGGCAACCATTCGAAATTCAACCAAACCGTAGCTACCAGCTACATATTAGTTAATAGTTATCATTTTAATTTTTGATTTTATTTTTTTAATTATATACTCGTATAATGTTTATTATCAATTGAGATAAGCTTACTTTTTTTTTATATCGAACATAAAAAAAAAAAAAATTGTAAAGGTAAATTAGTGATTATATTTATTTAAATTTTTAAGATGAAAGCAAAGGATTGTGTTATACAGAGCGTCTCACAAATATAATCCGATCAATTAATAAAATATAAAAATAAATTTAATAAATGGTAAGGATGTCACAAGAATTGCCTATAACACAGTGAGTAAAAATCGAAGTCGAAGTGGTACTTCATTTGATGATCAAATCTAAAAAATCAGAATATCTTAGTGTCCCAATCTTTTTGCACTTTTGTTACCTTTATATTTATATATATTTATATCATATTGTGTCATTTATTTATTTATAAAAATCTTGTTTGAGGTGCTATTATTATTCTTATTTTTTACGTTTCAACTTCAAATGAAGTACCACTTTAGCTGCTGTTATTGCTAAACATTGATGTGCTTGATAAAAAAAAAACCCTTGATTTTTTTTCTCCTATCTGTTAAGTGGTGACAACGTTTCGATCGTTTTTTTTTTTCTTCAACAGAACACGGTCAAAAGAAAGAGATACCTCTCATTTCTCCCTTTCCTTATAGATCCCCGAGATATACCGCGTTAGTCGTGCTGATTCCAAAAAATACACCGCCACTAAAACAACCACCCTTTTTTTTCAGCTTATATATAAAATTTTATTTGAATGACCAAGCCACTCACCTATAATCTTTACTGACACATAGAGATTTTTGGAGAGATCTTTAATTCAAAATAATCAATCTCATTCATTACTCTGACCCAGTTAGTCCTTTACAATCTATATTACATTATATTGCATGAAATTGTATTTTTTAAATCAATCAGTTTTACAAAGCAGCTCTAATTTATTATTTCACGATGCATATTAAATAAAATTTTCACAACCCATTAAAAATTGTCTCGGGTTTGAGAAACCCTGCACTAAATATAAACAATCCACAACTCTTATCAAGCTGATAATAATAAATAGATTAATTTATAATAAAAGATTAATCTTGATAAACAAACGAGAAAGAGAAATTGGCTTATCTGTGGAAATAAATGATGTGCTTTTTACGTACTGTACTGAAACCACGCCTTCTAATTAATAATAGTAATTAAAAGAAAAAATTCTTTATTAAATTAAATTAAGTTAATAATATCTTTAAAGAAAATCTTGATCTCTTGTATTTCTTAAAATAAAAGCAGGTAGGCTATTACTTAAGATTAGGCATTAGATACGTCATATTTTTTTATAAGCTTTATTAAAATTCAACTTGGTCAAATTTAATTTAACATCTCATTTTTGTTAAAAAAAGATTTCATATTGAAATGAATGCTATGAAAATTTTATTATCAGAAATAGAAGGTAAAATAAGACTGAACTCGAGTTCAGTGAAGCAGCGATCGCCAATCTGTGTTCCATACGGCCTTTCTTACAATTTAATGCAGTCAAAATTACCAATTTATTTCAAACAAGCAACAACAATAATTATCACGTTTCAAAATGTAATTCAGTTACACTTAAATTTAAACAAATGTTAATAAGATAAATGAAACTATAATGATATCCTATCCTATATAATGGGTCTGTAGGAGGAGGAGGAGCGTTATTTAGTGATGCGCAAGATTTCAAATTTTGAATCGATGGCCCGTGAATTCCAAAAGGTTGGCGACCACTGCTCTAAAAGAACGGAAAGTAGCCATGGTGACAGCCCTTTTCCAAAATCATCATATACATTCTTGCAAAAGAATTTTATATTCAGGTTCGCCGCTAGTATTTAGGCAAACTTCAAACTTTTCATTATTCATACTTTAGTAAAATATCGCCGTTAAGATTCCATATTTTCATTATTATTATAAAATTGCAAATTTTTGATCAAATATTTCCCATGCTGATACGATTTATGAATTTAAGTTTAGTACCCCTTCAGATTCCTTTATTAGAAGTAAAATTTTTTTCAAGAAAAATTCTACATAGAAAAGCTGATTATTGCTGAAACTACAAGTTGGCAAAGAATAACTTTTAAAAGAAGTAGATCTGCAAAAATTCTGAAATAGAAAAACAATCGTTCCAAAAATCAGAATTTCCCCCTTTATAGATAAAGTTCACACCTGGTGAGTTCGTGATGGCATTTCTTTGCGGGTGCAGCCTGTTTGACTTTTCGGTCGTACTTTTAATTAAGTGCTGAATCCAAATCAAGGGAAATGGCAAGAACGGAAGAAGAATTGTCCTTATAATGACCATTTGATGGGAACATATAGTAAAAGACGGAGATCACCAATCAGTAGTCCACCGACCATTAGCGGTCGTGAAAAAATTTTGGCGAGCTATAGGACTATTCTTTCAATTTGATGTCCGGTTATAGATGTAAAATCACGTAAAATCATATGCGCATTTTCGGTTTGGAAAATAAATGTGCAAATGGAGATTTCACTATTATTAAGCTTGTGATTTCCTATACCAGGGGAACCTTTTTTAAATGAAAGAATTCATTTTCGGAAATAGTGGAAAAACCGCACCGATCCCTCTAGCTAACTAATTATCAAGTGTTTAAAATATTCTCGTCATAACACATTTATTTTAGAGCAAAATTTAAAAAAAATATAATTGTAAGGATAATAAATAATTTTTCAAATTGTTATTGAAAAATCGAAAATAGAGTTGTCTTACACAACTGGTCAAAGTAAAGGCCAAATAAAAAAAAATAAAAAGAGAAAAAACGAACTATGGTATAAAAATAAAAAATATAATATAATATATTCTATATAATAATAAGGCCGCACAGATCTTAGAAAACCGCAAGTTCCCCACCTCTGACCTATTCTATATAATATGAGTAGAGGACAGGTTGTGTTTAGGAGATTTCAAATTTTGGTTTAGGAGGTATTTACGAAAAATACAAAAGTCCTATGTTTTCGTGGATTTTTCGAAATGGGTGGAGGCAAACCCAGTATTTTCATTAGATGTAAACTAAAGCGATTACCAGCTTTCCTTTATGAGAAAAAAAAAACAATTTTCTTGGGTTATTATTCGGTTCAATTGTTATTTATTATCAAATTTAATAAATCGCACTTTTTTAAATAGAACTGGGCTAATAAATGAAAATTTGTAATTAATCATGCAAATTTTATCCAATGGTGCATATTTTTTAAGAGATAGAACCCAGGATCTCTGGACCATCTTGGATATGTCCGCCAGTCAAATTCATGTCAAAAATTTTATTATAATATTGTTTTTAAATTAATTATATATTCACGTTTTCTCAATCTTTTAAACGAATAATAGAATAATTCTGAGAAATGAATGCATTTCCTAATCCTTTAATTTTTCTCAACACCTGGCTGGCACAGTGGTCTATGTTTATCTAACATATTAATCTACAATATAAAGACATTGTAAAGCTTGTAATTATATACTAGTCAATATTTATTATATAAAAACCAACCCTAGGAAAATAATAAAGATAGGATATTTAATAAAAAAAAAAAAAAAAATTAAAATAAATTTTTTAAATGATTTTATCGATCCAGACCAGAGAGAGGCCAAGGGCAAAAATGAGATCAATTTTATGATTTTTGTATCTTTCCATCTAGTAATAATAATAATAATAATAATAATAATAAATAAATAAATAAATAAAAAATATCCAACAACAACAATACAATAATAACCTTAGGTAAGTTATTTTTTCCCTTAAAGTAATAAATCCTTAAGAGTCACTAAAATTTTAGATATTAACCCCTTCCCTTTATCTTATTTTGTGTTATTTTGAATACATACATCAAAAGATGAAATAGATTTAGTACTACGAATGATGATAAATAAAAAATAAGCAAAAAAAAAAAAAAAAAAACATTACCGCGCTTGTTCAGTCATCGATAGCTAACGATATCCTCTGAGAATATAAGATGGGGTCTATAGACTACTCCTGTCATTTTCAGCTTGTTGATGTTGTTTGGATAAATAAATATCTTTTCATTAAATGAATTTTTTTTTTTATTTAAAATAACGAGTCTCACCAGAGAAAATTTATTTCATCCCATTTTATTAAATTAGAAAAATTATATAAATAAATAACAAATAAAAGAGCCCTGTCCCTTGGCAGAGGTAGAGGTCTCGCCTCAAGTAACAAAGGTCAGTGAATCGCTTCCCGTCCTGAGAAACAAAAATTTAATTATATTATATTGGCTATCAAATAATTTAAATAAATATGATCGGAGTCTAAATGGTCTCAGATGGCGAAAAAGACAAAAAAAAAAAGTCAAAGAGATTAAATAAAATTCCAGAGCTTTCGCTCTTTATATTAATCTTTTTTTTTTTTTTTAGAATAAATTCGCTCCCACTCAACAGATTGTTATGAAAATTTGCCAAGACAAACGCCTTTCTTAAGATTGGCCCAGCGGATGCTGGGAGCCTTTTTTACCGCTTTCTGAAGACCGATTTGGTTCAAATTTTAATTACTTCTTAGGCACTCGTAGGGCTATAATTTTGCTAAGTTCCATCCTTTTCTGATGAGTGGTTTTAGAAATATAAGCCATTACATATTAAGATTTTTTCCTTTGCATTTTTTATTTCCCTTTCTCTCGAAAAATAAAGATATGTTTAAAAATTGGAAGGTTAAATTCTCCATGATCATAATACTTTCCCTTGCTTATTTCTACAAGTATATATATACTCTTCTTTTTTCTATATATATATATAAGAGCGTGAAAGTATATATTTGTTCTCTCTTTTAAGAATATCTTGTTATAAATTTTTACACCTCAAAAATATGACATAATTTAAACAGTCACTTGTAGTGGCGGATTTAACATTGGTCATAGAATTCCAATATTTGAAATGCTTAATAATTTTTTTATTTTTCAATTGAACAAATTTTAGTTGATATGAATATTTAGCTGGTGTGGATTTGAAAATCAAGAAAAAAGAATAGAATAGTAGCCATTAATATTTCTTTTTATTATGCGCCATTATGCTGACGTTTCGATCTATATCAAGACGATCTTCACAGCTTTAGGGTTGTTTAAGACGGCAACAATAAGGGTGCGGATTGCTTTCTTAAAGCCCCTAAAGTAAGGCGACCTCTTTTTCACGATAGAGTTGCAATTCATTTGAATTTGAAGACACATTTAGAATATTTTTATTTAACGCTATGTCAAGTATGGCGATCAATTGCGTCGAATATCTAGATGATTGCTAATTAAATCAATTTCATATTAAAAGACTGCTGCAGTTGCTTCCTCTGAGTTGCGTTTCTCAACGGCATCTGCTCTTCGGGAAGCAAGCAGTCTATGCGTGCACCATGAAAAAAGGTTCAGAGTTCGAAACCCTACGCAGTCCGTCTGTCTATTTTAAAAATATCACATCCTAATAATTAAAATATTATTATTATAAACTTGTATTTCTAAAGCAAACTGGACAACAGTAAAGTTATTTGGTTTGAGGGGGAAGGCAGGTGGAAACAATAAAGAACAAAATATAATTAATTGTGCTTCAGTCATGTTTTGGCTAAATGCAATCAGGGCATAATATGCCATCAGAGAATTTTTTAAGATATACATCAATATATGATATAAAGAGTGTTTACTGGGAGTTTCATACAAATTTCTTCCAACTATAATAGTTTCTCATTTTCTCTCAACAATTTACAACACCCAACATAGCAATTTTATAATAAACATCCTAAACGAGTCATTCTATTCTATTTATCTATAATTGTCATCCTACATTATATATCCGAGATATCATCCAATCATAACCATCTTATCATATCCTAGTTTCCATTTTCTCATCAAACTTTATCCCAAACAACTAATTGGAACCAATTTATCCAAGTCATAATGATGAGTATTGAGTTAAACGAGAAAATCGCCAAAAAATAAAAACGAGTAGGTCAATACTATTTTCAAATGAACTAGTGTGACTACCACAAAGCAATACGTCACCTCTCCCTCCCCTCCCCCACTCTAAAGCTCTTGAGTTAGCCTCCTGATAGATACTTAGAAACAGGGGAAAATTTTTTTTAACTCCCCCATTGAAATCTCAAAAAAATAAAAGAAATAATAAAAAATACATATAGAGTATAAAAAAAACGATGTGACTAAACGAACATCACACAACTTTCTCTTAGGTAAGATAAGGAAAGCTGAGTGAAATGCTATCACGCCAGATTTTTTGCGTCGTAGCCGTTTAATGCCAATTTAATCGATTTCGTTAGAGTAGTTTAAGAAACAAACCGGTTACTTGAGCCGTTTACCCTAAGAATCCCAAAAGACTACATCAGTAAAATGGGCTCCAAACAATTTTTTGGGGGATAAGGGTTAATTCCTTTCAAAGATCATCTAATAAAAAAATGATATATGAATTTTAATCAAAATCTTGAGATCGAATTTTGCAAAATTCGAAAAAAAAAATGAGAAAAATACTCTTTGGCCGATTTTTTGAACAGCTTGGAGGTGCATGTAACATCAGCACCTAGCTTAAATATAAAATTTCAACTTCGTATGTTTTTTTATTTTTGAGAAATCTTATTCTCAGACCTTTTAGTCTCAGGAGACCTCAAAATCGTGTATTTCCGTTGAAATCTCGATGGCAAACGCAACATTTTTTCATTATATATTCCATATATTTATATATGTAAGAGGAAGTAAAAATATAATAGTATTAAATAAAATTTTAAACGTTATTAGAAATTATAAAAAAAAAATTATTTTATATTCTTTGGAACTTATTTTAAACTAGAGCTACAAATTATTTATCACTAGGATATTCATAATTTTTTAAATTATTATTCGATGAACAACTTTGTTTTAATTTTATATCAAATAAAACTTATTAAAAATTAATGGAGTCATATTTAATTTATAAATTGATATAAATTTTGTCTTTATATTCCCC
>JAAAKE020024473.1:0-10212 GCA_010014785.2 Anisolabis maritima | reverse complement strand
AAATGTCAGGGGTTTGGGTTCGGATTCTAAGTAGTCCTGTTTATTTAAACCAATTGGATACGAAATGGTGAAAATAAATATGCCTGGATAACAAGTATCGTATATAATCTAATTGTGAATGTATAAAGTTTATATGACCTCAGATGCCGAAAAGGCTTTTAAAAAAATGAATATGAGAAAGGAATGCATTAGTGCTTGGCCAATTAACTGGTTCATTTTCAAATTTTAGCCGTTTAAAAAATAAATTGAAATTGAATGGTAAAGGTAAAGAATAAGAATAGGCAGGGAGATTTGAGTCCGTTAAATAATAGAAAAAATTTTTACATTTCTTAAAATTAATTGATTAGCCGGTTAATTTTTTCGATTAGTTGAAAATTTTCAAAATTCCTGTCTAATCAGGATTGTATTTATAATAATATAGGAGAGGTCCCTGAGTATAGGCAATCTTGATTTTTTTTCTTAGATTTATTTTAAGTCACAATGAAAAATGACGAATTGAATATTAGGGGTGTATAGATTTTCAATTAATATAGAAAGAGACGAGTAAACAGCAGGCCTCCTATGTAAACAAACTCTCAAATTTGTTGAAATGTTTCGGCTTTAAACCATCATCAGTCAACTAAGAGTGTAAATATATAGTTATTATTTACATACAAATGTCAAGTATATAAATAATATTTATATATAAATATATATTTACACTCTCTTTATTGACTGATGATGGTCTTACTTCATCAAACCCGAACGTTTCAACAAATTGGAGCTTTTATTTATTACATAAAGACCACATCTTTCGTCTGCTTACTTCTCTCTTGCATTAATTAGAATATTAATTATTATAATTTGATTTTTTAATGACTTTGAAAATTAAAAATCCATTCGCCAAATTTATCCTTTATAAAAAATAGTAGTTCAGAAAATTTCGGGGGCAGGGCTCTACTCTAAGTGGCAAAGGGAAGGAGAATTTTATACCGCCAATTACATTGTTTTTTTTTTTTGTTTTTTTAACTAATTTTGTCATCTAGATTGAAATAATTTCAAATCTCGTGTCCGTCCGTATTCAGAAAAATTATGAAAAATCATATCTAAAGAAAATTGACTCTGCTATATATATTAATAATTTGAAAATGAATAGAGCTCTGATGACCTATGGTCACATACACCCAGGAAGAGAAAGAATTAGAGTGTGGAAGATAAGAAGTTGTTAGAATTTGTTATATTATAATTTTTCTTCGATGTCTAATTCAAAGAGCTTCTTGCATATCCCGAAATAAACGGTGAAGAGAAATTTCTTTATTTTTTTTTTTAGCAAAGTTTCTAAGTACGGGCTATGCCAAAAAATAAGGTTTTGTTAATTATTTGTGAGATTTTTTTTTAAGTAATAAAATAATCTTTAGTTTATCAACTAGAATGCAATTTGTCAAATCAAAATGTCCTAAAGCTCCCCATATCTCATCTACCTTTGGCTGACATTTTTAGATATATATCCAAACTAAGACTCGTATCAGAGTCCTAACAAAAATCTTAACTTAAGAGAAATTTTTCTATGCTTTTTTTTTTTCAAGAATTTTTTTTAAGTAGCTAGAATATATATCTTCCTTAGTAAGTGGTCAAGAAAAATTTTAACTCTATAAAAAAGTATAGTAAAATTCCCCTTAGGACCGTACCTAAATACGGAATAACTCCCTTTAAAAAAAAAAGTTAAAAATTTGACTAATAAAATTGACAATAATTATTTAACTACTGCCAATGTATAACTGATATCTTCAGATTAAACTGACCAAATATCTGACAATTATGGAGGGGGCCTAGGGACTTCCTCTACTGGATAAATTTTTCTTAAATGGAATTTATAGACATTTAGAAAAATATCGTTCCCTAAATGAAATGATTTTGAGCTGAAAATTAATAAAATTCTCCAAATTCAAAATAAAATTTGCTTTAGTATATAAAGCTTTTCGGCATCTAAGCCATTTTATTTATTGTTTTACTATACCTTTATCCAAGGCATATATTTATTTATACCAATTGGTATCCAATTTGATTTCAACAAATTTTCATTGGACTACCTGGGATGTGAACCCACACCCCTTGGCTTTGAAGGTTATCAATAATGACAATATCAATATCTTTAACCTCTCGGTGGGGGGTTGAAATTTTGTATTTATGTAATTAGGAAAAGATAAAAAAAGATTTTTCTTACTCTATGTTTGATTAAAACAAACTTTTTTTTAATTAAAAAATAAATATACGCATAAAATGTAAATGTTTAAGTGATAGAAAGGAAAATAAATACCAATATAAAAAAATTTATGAAATATAGTGTTTGTGAAGACTTATATAGATGATGACTTATATAGATGAGAATTATAAAATCAATTAAAGTGAAATTTTTAATTATAAATATTTGAACTATTTTTTCCTTGCCATTTAAAAGAAATATTTTAAATTGACCTAAATATTTCTTTTAGTGGATAGGAGTGATGCATACGTTTTTTCTTGAATGGTTGAAATACTTCTACATTTTTGATGTCCTCAACATGTATATAAATTATTTTTGTTTAATAAATTCACTCTCAAAGAATGATTGAGAACTGATTTCTTGCCCTGAGAGGTAGAAAGAAATCTCGGGGGTCTGATGATGAGATTGATGACGATGCTCAAACTCAATATGGCATGAATTTTAAAAAAATATAAATAGAAAAAAAAATTAATCCGGAAAGCTTTCTTTTTTTTTATTAAATGAGTCATGGAAAAAATAAATTATTCTTTTATATAAAATAAAAATTTGCGTTCGATCTCTCTTCCTATATCTACCCATTTTAGAAAATGTGATTTATTATTTAACTTAAATATTATTAAACAAATAAGTAAACACCAAGAAAAAATTCAAATATCAATTTTATGATATAAATCAATCATCGAAAAAAATTAATAAAATTTCTTTTATTATGAAGTCATTTAATTTCTATTATATAAATGGAAAAAATTAATTCATCATCGTAGAAAAAATAATAAACGTAAAAAATTGTTAAAAAGCATTTTTAATTAGAAATTATTTTTAAAAAATTCTTATTAGTTATTTATTCAAAAATATAAAGGCATTTCTTAAAGTTGAGGTGCCTAAACATCCCCCCCTTGGTACTCGGATGGGAGGTGAGGTCGAAAAAAAATAACATATCAACTAAATTTATAAATAGATTAGATTTGGAATTATTAACAGATGTTCAATTCCCATTCCCTTTCTTTTTTTGCTTGATATTTTTAACAAGTTAATTAATTCAGGTAAGAAATAAAAAATTATAACAATAAAATAAAATTATTGGTTTGATCCATTTAACCACGTCGACGTTTGGGCCACAGAAGCTTTTTTCAGGATGTTGAAAGATATAAAGCAATTAATGAGTGTCCTGAATATTGCCGGAAAACCAAAACGTCGATATAGTTAAATATTATAGCCTAAGTGCCTGCAATGCACTCCGTGGCCGAGAGGTTAGAGATAGTGACATTGTCAATATTGATAAAAATCAAGGGATGTGGTTTTGGATCCCAGGGCGGTCCGATGAAAATTTATTTAAATCAATTGGAAACCATTACCTGGATAATTGACTATATGGCTCAAAATGCCAAAGACTTATATCTAAAATCAATGCATCTTTCGCTTTAAGTGGAAAAATTTTGGCCCCTCCTTAGAGAGTCAGGGGGATTAGCTCTCCCCATCTCATACAATAAAATCTTGAAAATTACAAAAATAATAAGTTTGAATTGATTTTCTAATAATCATTTGCTAAAAAAAAAAAAAACAAATTTATTTGGGCAACCCTCAGCCCCAATAAATAAAAAAAAAATCGGGGCGCTATCGTATCCTTGGAATAATACTATACTATATTATCAATAAGAGATAAAATTAATTATGCGTTAACCATTCATTCTCCTTGCAAAAAGGAGGAATATTTTTTAAGGACCAATTTAACACATTATTTTGGTTATTAATTTTAATTAGAAAATTTTCATTGCTATGGATCTATATATTCGTCCAAACTACAAATCCATTCATATTAGAAAATTACAACAACAAACAAATTTTTAATCTTGTTTTAATAAACGACCCTATGAATATTCGCAACGTCAGAATTGAAAATATCAAATACATTTTGATTTTGATTTCACGATTTTGATAATAAAATTTTCTCCATTTTTTTTTTTTTAATATTATAATAATCGCTCTCAAGGGCGAACCGTGAAGTAGAATTTTGGGGTCAAACCTCCACTCCTAGAGATTAAAAAAATAATAATGCCAAGATCCGCCACGCTGCTTACTAATGATAATTTTGGAAAAATATTAGATAAATGATTTCTTAATAACATTCGAATAATTTCCTTTTTTTTCTCATCCAAGTCTTAATATAATAATAATAATAATATTTAATAAAAGACAAGGAGGCACCAACATGACTTGAAAAATATAAACGAGAACATTTTTAATGGTTATAAATAATGAGGAAGTTAAAGATTTTTTAAATTTAATTGTATTAAAAGAGAAAGATGTAAATACTAAGTTGGAGAAAAAATTATTAATGTCAAACAAGTCAAGAGGTCAGATGATATTTTAGTGTTCCGCAATTTTTCGAAAACCCAAGACGTTCATCTGCTTTTGTAATGTCTTTCAATAATCATTTAATTAATTTCGTTTTCAAGGAGTCTGAAAAAATAAAATAAACAGTTTTATTTCTAATTCTAAAAAAAAAAAAAGAATAATTTAACATTTTCTTATTTTTAAAGAGCCATTTACTAAAAAAAAAACTACGTGAAACTGGAATCTAGACGTCTGGATTAGCTATTAGTATTTTTTAGCATAAATTGTAATATCAATATTAAAAGGATTTTGGGAAAAGCAATGAATTTTGCATAGAAAATGAAAATTAATTGATTATTTGAGACATTCTGTGATGAATAAATAAGAAAGATATCCATAAATTCCAGAAACTGTCAAGGATTTCTCGTTCATCTTATAAATAAATAAATATTAGGAGTAAATATTATAATTTTTATATTAATCTTCGCAAGAAATTTATCCTTTAAAAGGATAAAAAAAATGAGAAATAATTTTCTTCCTCCTTTCGGTAGAAAGTAAGTCTTTATCATTTTAGGTGTCCAAACTTAATGAAATCACAAATCTGTATCTTCACAATTGATTAGTTATGTCTGTTTGTAGAAATCATTTTGCCTGGCCCAAATGACATCTTTAGGAAGACTTCCTGTGAAAATAGTCAAAACAAATCCCAAAAGGTCAGTTCGGGAAAAAAAATTATCTAAATCTTTCTCACTTTTTTAAACATGTGCATAATAAATACTGGTATATTGTCCATTAGAAGAAAAATTATGAAAAAACAAATTTTAAAAACAAAATTTAGATTGTGTTATTTAAAAAAAAAAATTTAATTTTTTTTTTTAATACCAAAAATGCAAAACTCGTAAAACCTGTTTTTCAAAGAGATAAACTACCCAATGGGGTAAAACCAACAGAAAACTTTTTCTCATTGAATTTTTCCATTTAAAGTTTAAAAAAAAGATAGTTTGAGATAGAAGAGAATGTATTGAGTTTAAAAATATCTTATACAAAATAAGATGATCCGAAAAATCAGATATATATAGAAAAAATCTATTTTTATTTTCTTTAAAATTAAAATTATTAAAAGATTTTTTTCTTTAAACTGGACTATAGGACAATAATTTTTTCCAATAAATATATTTTTCCCAGAGATTTTTTTTTGCATGAGCAAAAATAGATTCAATTTTTCGATTAATTTATGTTTTACAATTTAAGGTCATAAAAGAGATGTAAAAATTACATATTTGTTAAGAATTTTTTAATTAAGTAGAGATTTGATCGGGTGTCCACGGAAAGAGGTTATCTGACTTCTAAAGGCTATACGTAGGATGGGTCGTGACGATGTAGAAATGAGTTGCGAGAAGTTGTAAATGTTTTTTTTTAAATGTAATTAAGAAGTTACTTTATATTTCAATATCATGTCAAAGCACTGCTGTAAACAGCCTTGATTAACTCAACAATCAACCAGTGAAAACATTATTCTTTATTATATATAGTTATATTATATATATGTTCTGGAAGTTTTATATATATATATATATATGTGTGTGTGTGTGTGTGTGTGTGTGTTGATATACAATATCATATTGATAAACAGCCTTGTCCCTTGGTGCAGAGGTAGAGGTCTCACTTCACGTACCAAAGATCAGTACTTCGCTTCCCCGCTTAAGCGACAAAAATTTATTTATTGTTTTGACCAAAAATTAATATAAATAAATAGACCTTCACGATAAGATGGGTTACTGTACACGGATCAGAGATATATGAAAAGGGAAAGAGTCAGCCAATAGAGTAGCCTCTATCGAAATAAAACTCCCAAAATATGAAACGTTTCGGGTTTAATTATTCTGAAGACTTCGCCATATCAGTGCTAATGAGCAGTATTTTATCTATGTACACTTTATATACGTTATATATATTTTTGTGTATTGTAATATACAACTCTATCTGCAGATTCATTGTCTTATATATTGAATCTGCATAATCTCTCTAATAACTGATGATGGCATTATATAATATATATTAAAGCCGAAACGTTTCATATTTTGGGAGTTTTTTTTCGATAGAGGCTACCCTACTGGCTGACTTCCTCCCTTTTCACATATCTCTAAATAAATTAGGACGGAGTCTAAATGGTCTCCGATGCCGAAAAAGTTTTAAAAATTAAAATTAAATAAACAACAATGAACGCACATCGGAAGCAAACTACATTTAATATTAAAACCATCTTTAACCCTCTCCCTCTGTCAAGAAGAGGTATATTGCCTATTAGTAGAAAAAATATCAAAAAATAAATTTTAAAAATAAAATTTAAATGGTGTCATTTTCAAAAAATTAATTTTTTTGATCTCACTATTTCTAAATGGAACTTTTTTTTGGTGTATAATAAAATAATTTAAATGGAAGGTTGTAAAAAATTAAAGTAAGGGGGTCGTTTGAATCAATTATTAATTAATAGTAGGTATATAAATTTTTGATACTGGGCAGAATCCCAAGAAAAAATCTGTGTAATAATTGTATATAAATTTTATATGTAACCTTTTAAGATGAATAAACTTGTTGATAAAGGTTTTTGGAAGGATTATATGAATATTTATAGAAAGTGCTATGACAAAGTTATTTTATTATGAACAAAGAATGAAATTTCAATCTTGAATGGTATGGAAAAAAGGTGATGTGAAGAGAAGTCTAAAGATGATCACAGCCAGGATTGAAATTTCAGTCTGTCTTCCTTTAAAATAAAATATTTGAACTAATTTTTTCAATTTCCCGTCATAATATCAACAAAGATATAGAGAAATGTGTTTCTGGGTTCAACCCATTCCTCCAAATTTTTTAACATTTTGAACATATCATAAAATAATGAGGCAACCCATCTAAGCTTCTAATCCGAGTTGAAAACAAAACAAATTTACCTTATGCAAAAAATTTATCCAAACTTGTAGCCTCCTCCTAAGAAAGGAACCAAGAGCTCATCCTAGTATAATCCCAAAAAAACTCCCTGGAATACCTTGTCAGTCCCTGAGACATAGACTGAGATAAAATAATGGAGAACATAATTTAAATATAAACTTTTTTTTCTCTTTTGTTATCTTTAAAAAAACTGGGTCAGTTTCTACTTAACAAAATATTGCTTAGCAACACGGGATAATTTTAAATAAACAAATTTGAGTGATTAAAAAAAGTTTTTTTAATACCGTGGTGAAATTTTACCTTCGTCTGGCAGGCGGTGCAAACTGCAACGGGAATCGTAACGATGTCAATGCAGCCGGATGCTGATGTATAGCTGCAGCGACCATAGATTGTGGCTGTAACGCCGCATACGGCGGTGGCATAATAGTTGTGTTAAGGAGATCCGGCAGCTGAGGCGGTGAATGTTGTTGTTGTTGTTGAAGACGTCTTTCCAATCGTCTTTGACGTCGTGCACGACGACGTTCATCTCGGGACGGTGGTGGATCAGTTTGCGCCTCAGTTGAGATGAACGTCCTCACGGGTGTTTGGGAATTGGGGATTGGTGATGAAGACACGTCCAATGTTGTGTTGGATTGCTGTTGTTGTCGCTGCTGGGGTAATGGTTGTGATTGTTGTTGATCCTCGGGCACTGTCAGCCTGGCACATGGCACTGAGACGGACACGCCGCCTGCAGACGACGACGCACTCACATCGATCAACATCGGACAGACCCGCGACTCGGACTGACCGGCTCCGACTACGTACGGTCTCGAAATCGTTTGTAGTTCTCCAGCCGTGCGTTGAAGTCGCTGCTGTTGCATTTGGCTCGTAGCCGCAGACGAAGCTACCTCTTCCTCCTCCTCATCGTCTTCACTTGAAGTGCTATCCGCCTGTGTGCGTTGTTGACATTCATACGGTGCCCAGAGAAGAGATGAGAGAGCTTCACGATAACTTCGTCGTGCTGATGTTGACGAAGAAGAGGAGGATGCGCCCCCATGAAGTGGCCAAGAGGGTAGTTGTCTTCGTGAAACTGAAACAAAAAATGTTTTTCTTTATTATTATTAAAATAATTATAAAATAAAATAGGGGGGGAGGGAAAATAAAAAACAATTAAAGTTTAATAAAAAAACCTCTAAAAAAGTAAAATGTGGAGTCAATTACAATATTTATTTTTTATTTCAAAAAAATTGTCTACCTTTTCTTCAAAACACCAAGCTAAAAGTTGTGAAGCCCACCAAAGAAAAAAAAATTATTTAATTCAAGCCCACCGTTTCGATCCCACCATTCTTTTTCCAATAGAATCAATGTTTATTTTAATCTTTCATATTACATATTAGAATAATATTTAATAAAATAAGGAATGTAAGAGAACAGTGGCATATTCAAATTATTAAGTGTATAAATGGAACCAGACTTTATGTTATGGGCGAGGGGGGAACACTTGTTAAGGAAGAGGCTTCTTAGGCCCAGAAATTGGGTATCATTTTTTATGTAAACAGATTGCAGTATTATTATCCGAAATGCATATTAATTATAAATGATACAGTCCCGAAAGAGCAGGGATAAAAACAAGAAATTATTTATTTTTTTATGCTCAACCAATTGTTATTCATCTTGGAGTTCACTTAAATAGTTCTCTAAAAATATTATTTAATTTTTTTTTAAGTAATCTTATAAGTCTATCCTTCGTTTTCGCCCATTTTCTCTTTGAGCCACGCAAATTTTGAGAAAGTGCTATATGCATTTTTTTACATATCAATATGAATAACGATTGAAAAAATGTTTTTCATAAATAGAAATGAATCATGGGAAGATAATTATACCAGTAAGGCAAAAATGATTGGGAATTTCTATAAACATCCTTTATTATCAAGATAAAAATAACTAAGAGTATTAATTATTCAAATGAATAATGAGTTTAAAAAGTGGGCCATTTAATAAGCTTCAAAATTGAATTACCATATATAGATAATATATAGATTTTTTTTTTTAAATAGAAATTTCCGGCCAAGATATAATAAAAATGAAATGATAAAATTACTATATGCCTATCTATAGTCAATGTTTTAATATATAAGGTATTGTGAAATTTTTTAAGATTTGATAAAGTGAGAAAATATTCTGATAGTTATTTAAATGTAAACATAAAAAAGAAAAATTTTACTAGATTGACAAGGAAAATGCTAATGTAATTGTATTTGTATATATATGTCATGCATCCCAAATAAAATTTAATTCAAAAGTTTTTTTCTATGTCATATCATACAATATTTATGTGTAATCATATGAATTATTTTTAATTAAAAATATATTTATTATTAAGTAATAAATGAACCAGTCGAAACGAAATTTATTAACATAAAATTTTTATTTAACAAAAAATTATTTTCAACATTTTTAATTGAACAAAATTGAGAGATATTTTTATTTTCATCTGAAATATTACCATATTCTTGTTATGAAGTGTTTATATTTTCGTTAATAAATATAATTAAATAATGTGGATATATATATATATATATATAGAATGTTTTCATGGGTTGGTCCGCGATTGTTGAGATTAACTAGAGGTTTCGACTGTCCTTTTGGAGCCATTTTCAAGAGTTTTGTGTTAGGAAGTGATGGTGGAGGTGGTTTGTTTCTGTTTT
>JAAAKE020024450.1:0-27732 GCA_010014785.2 Anisolabis maritima | reverse complement strand
GGTCCTACTAGGATTATGTGAGAAAAACCATTTTTTTCCCCCCCCCCATAGTTATATAAATAAAAGTGGATTTGTTTGGGGGGGGGGGGGGGGGGGGGGGGGGGATCAATCTAAAATTTACTCATTTTGAAAGGGATAGGGCGGAATCACCCTCTGTCTAGCTAATCTAATTATCCTATGCATCTCATGCGCCTTCAGGGACCCTGGGTCACCCGTCATTTCTCATTATTATTATTATTATGTTATACATTGGATAGACATATTGTATCTTTTCATTCATATGTCTTTAAAGTAAGCCCATGCAGCCCTTAAAGCCTTTTACACCATGTATATATATTATTTCATATGTATCCAATTGTGGAATCCATCCAGAACATATATATATTACTATATACAATAAAAATTTAGTATAATGAATAAATTAAAATTAAATTATTCCTTGAAGTCGTTCTTATTCAAGTATAAAAATGCTCACTAATTCTGAGAAGAGAAATTTTGCTTGAAGGCATCTTCTCTATCAGCTCTCGTGGGGTTTCAGGCAGTGGGAGAAATACCAAAACGAGGGCTTTCAGCTAATATAAATAAATTTCTATTTCTAGCCGATAATTCAAATTTTCGTCTCTCAAGATAAAAAATTGCCAAAAATTACACAATATTATTTTTCTTATTTAAAGCTTCTGAGGCCATTTGGACTCCATATTTATTTATTTTATTTTATATTTAATTGATAGGTAAATTGAATCGTTGAGGACGTAGCGAACCACTGACCCTTAGATTAAGAGCTTTACCTCTACTCTCTTTTGGTTGACATTGTTGTCTTTGTCAGCACTCCTGTCTTCTAAATTTTTGTTATTTTCTTAAGAAGGATCTTTCTCATTTTGTTTTCATTTGAACCGAATAAAGAGGAATATTTTTTCTATGGGCAAATTAACCGTGTTTTATTTTTTTGCATCCATAACGAATAATGAATGAATGACCCCTTTCTTTTTTTAAATTTCTAAAACATTTTTGAGTATTTGAACGGAAAATAGTTCTAAAATAATGAAGGAAATACGTTAAATTAATACAAATGCAATCAACCATGAATGAATTTTTTTTCCATCCAATTCAAATAAAATAAAAAACAAAAATCGATAGCATCTGAACAAAGAATCGATTGAAATTTAATATAAATTTTTTTTAAATATAAACTGAAGAAGAAATAACCTGAATATAAAGGCATTATTTTTTTATTTTTTTTTTATTATTATTATATAAAAGTCTGCCTTAACATTCTTTCTTCAACTTTCGTATAATACAGAGTTTTCACCTCTTATCCGTGTCATGGGTGCCGTGAATACCTCTATACTTTCAAGAAGTATAACTTCTGAGTCAGTGATACACCACTATTCTTGTGGTATCAAAAGCTGTTAAGACGTTCTTTCGTCCGTTGGCTTTTTTACGATTATAGACCGACATTGTGTTGAAATTTGTTTATTTCCAATTTCAACTCAAAACCATTTCACTGGAACAACTCAAAACTAATTTTATACACTACATCTATAGATTACGATCGAGACTGTCGATTAAGGCCACAAGAAACGAAGCAGATGTTATACTGAAAGAAAGTATAGTCAATTCCTGCGAAAATATATTAAATACAATCCCCTCTGAGTTAAATATTTAGCTTTGATTCTTTGGCTATCATCTTCTATAAAATATTATATATTCTATTTTTTTGAAGCAACGGAAAAATATATCCCCTGATTTCGTTACCATCGATTTTTCTCTATTGCCCTAATGTAGTATTAAATTTATAGATGTCACATCAAAAAATAAATATTTGAAAGGAAATAATAAAATTGACTAAATCTATTAGTCTCAAGAATAGAAAGATGACAAAAAATATTTATTGGTTGATTAAAAAAATTTTTTTTGTCTTTTTTTGACATTGAAAAACAAACAGACATTAACGATAAATTGTATAAAGTGGTAGTCAACAATCATTATTCATCCATATTTATCGGAATTAATTGGTTATCGACAAATTTCATTGCGAACCATTTGATCAGATCTATACCTCTGCTTTAAAAAATTTTAATTAAAGTTTTAGCTAGATGTAAATCAGAGGAGACTTCAATGCCTATAAAAGGGAAAATTTTTGAAAACTGAATATAAAATTAACTTAAATAATTGCATTATTTTTAATGATTTTTAGAGGAAGATAAAAATAATAATTATTGATGAAATTTTTAAATAAAAAAAAAGGCAAATTCACAACCTCCGCCACAGGAATGTGAATTAAAGTCTCCTCCAATTATAAAGGAAAAGAAACTCTCTTAGTCATAGAATATTTACTAACAATTATATTTATTATAATATTTTGAATAAATGTATATATATGTGTGTGTGGGTTGATCAATTTTTGATCTTTACTTCCACAGTATAGAGATTTAATAAGAAGATGAATAAAAGTTTACTTCGGGCCAATATAGTTAATTCCTTCTTGTCGACGTTGCGGGGGCTAAATAATTGCATTCAAAATCAACCAACAAACGAACAAAACGTCATTATATATTTCTTTCCCTCCTTCATTTGATAATATATCATATAAACTGAAACATCATCAAGATTATAATCAAGCATTTAATTTATGAAAGATTTATTATTTATTATGTTATAATAAATAATTCATATCAGTAACCTGAAAATCTACGGATTTAGTGATTATTAAATGTAGAGAAAAACTTAATAGTTGTTTATATTAAGCTTTTTTTAATTTTGATAAATTAATTCTTTAGTTTTTGCAAGAAATTGAGAAAATTAAAAAAATACTAAGAATCGTTATGTGCTGTTTAATTCTAGCAATAGAATTCAAAAACTTCTCTATTTATAATATATTTGTTTATTTATTAATTGACCTAATAAATAAAGAATCAATTATGAAATTCGTTGTTATAGATTTTGGCCTTAAAATCAAATGAATCGAATGTCAAGTAAATTTCATCAAAACCCACAACCTTGAAGGGAAATTGAAATTTTTTTTTCTTCTTTCTATTGCAAATAATAAATGAATAAATTCTTTACAAATTAAGGCGTAATTCCGTGATTTGTTAAGAATATCTCTAATCAAGCATTTAATTTATGAAATCGAATCTACATATAATAAATTTATTTATTTAAAAAAAAAATGAGGATAAATTTTTTTTACCTTTTTTTTATGTCTTTTTCGATATTTGAGGCCATTTATTTTCGCAATTAATTGGTAGCCAATATAATATAAATAAATTTTTGTTGCTCAGGACGGGAAGTGAGACTTCTATCTCTACTCCAAAGGACAGGGAAGTTTAAAAGAGAATTAAACCTGATAAAGGAATATTTATACAATGATTTTTGGTCCTAGAGAAGCTATTTTTGTTAGGGAGATGACCCGATTGGGTTTGACATTGCCCAGGCATTTATATAAAAAAATACTTGATTCAAAAAATGTCAAAATTATTAAAGTTAAAATTCTTCACCCCGTAGATGTCAGACATTCATCGATAATGACGTTGTATAAATCTTGATAAATGTCATCATGAAATATCACTTGAATGAATTTTTTAGCCTTTTATCGCTCAGGGCGGGAACCAAACAAAAAGTCAAACAGAAAAATTGATTTATTGAGTTAATCCCTTTTCAAAATTTATTAAGCCGGAAACTGGAAGCTTAGGGTTCTATCCCCGAGAGAAATTTATTTTTACAAAGGTGTGAGAAAAAATTTTTTTAGAATGATATTTAATATGAAGAAGTAGAGCTCTTGCTTCGTGATCTAAGATAAGTGGTTCGCTTCCAATTCGTAGCAAAAAATCAATTTAAATTATATTGGTTTCCAGTTAATTTAAATAAATATAAACGGATAATGGATATCATAATATTACTATAGATATTTATCTAAATGATGATTATCTGATGATGTCATAAAGACAAAAAAATTATTTATTTATTTATTTATTTATTTTTTTGTTTTTTTGAGTGAAAATCCTTTAGAGGCATCAAATCCTAACAAAAAATACTTTCTTACCAAAACATAATTTCATATATAGGTAAGAGATAGTAAAAATCATTCCCTTGTAGACACACTCCATACTCCGCCGCGAGCTTCTGGCTCTCTGGCCAATTCCCTATGGATATTTTTGGGAGTGCGAGCCCTTCCACCTCACCCATCTCAAAAAATCAATATATCAGGAACATTCTAATTAAAATATTTAAAATTAAAAATGGGATTACATTTCATTTCAATTGGATCGTATAAACACACCTCTCGGGATCCCCGTTTATTTCCCAGAGGTGCTTTCCAGTACGAGAGACATACACCAGCAGAACTCTGACCGTAGCCATCTATCGCCACCTCCATGAAGTTTCCCGGGATATGAACACGGATCTCTTGTGCAGAAAGCCGGCACGTTACCGACTCCACGGTTTTCTCTTTTAAAAGTGGGAATTGATTATTACCTAATATATACTATTATATCTTTTTTAATTTGTGCAATTTAAAAGAGGCTTGATTAGAGAGCAAATCGGTGAACGCAGACAGGATTTTGACTTTAATTTGAAAAGGAGATGCTATTAAAAAAAAATCTCAAAAAAGGGGGTGGGCGTTTATAGAAGCAAAATCCTATCAATAATATTTATGCATGATTATCTTATTACATATTCAATTTATAGATTCAAATTTATTATTATTTATTATAATAAAATTTAGCAGAGAATGAGAGAGAGGGTAAATAATGAAAACAGCTGCTGACTGGCAAATATTATTATTATTTATTGGTCAATATTATTATATTAAGATTAACGCGATAGTTTAAATGCAAATTTTTATTCGCATTTCAAAATTTTGCATAAATAACTATTTATCTATAGTAAAATATATTTATAGACTAAAATTTGTTTTATATTACAAATTTATTTTATGTTCACACCAGATTATTAGATCAGTTTGGAAAAAAAAAATATTACTAAAGATAAGCAGCATCATTTCTGGAGATATTTCGGCTAAAGATTATGTGCAGGGTAGATCTAAAAAAGTCAAGCTAATCTCGGAATTTCAGAAATTTTTTCCCTCTAAAATGAAGAAGGCCAAAAGGTCCATAATTCTTTCAACCTTCTCTATCTTTCTCGTCTCTTTTCTTCTAAGACGAAGCACGCCCATAACTTTTCCTCTTTTCCCTCCTCTAGCGGCCGGACTATTATGAATGTATGGAGAGCTAAAATCCAATCCCCCCACCCTCTCCCCGGAATTCCCACGTCACAAAAATTTTTTCTGGGTACTTGCCTACGCCCTCTAGTAATTTATTTTTTAGCAGAGGAAGTCAGCACCTTTTCTAATCTGTAGACAGCCCCCTATTTCATCGTAAAGAAAGTGTTTTCAATTTAGCTAGTACACGGCGCCACATCTAGGAGCTACAATGTCCCGTACTAGAAAGTCATTAGTTGAGATAATGTAGTACAGGACTATTCAAAATGTGGAACCTTAGATATGTCTAAGGCGATGACAAGAAATTTCGAAAGTATTTTTGTTTTTGAAATTTTAATAATATATATTACTCAATATTTCAGAAATACTTTAAGGGGAAGTTAATGTTTCTGAATTGAACTTTTTTTTGAAATGTTATTTTTCTTCTCTGTTCAGCCTAGAGAAACAAAATATATAATAATTTTAGCGTTTAAAAATGGCGCTATCGCCATCCGAATATGAGAGAATGCGTGCTATTTTTATTCGGAGTGGCTAACTATCGAAGGAATGCAACTCGACGAATTGTCATAGGGCCCTCATTAGACAGACAAATTCCATGAATGCATAAATTCTTACTTGCTAGGTAGGCAACCCAAATGACCATTCACTAAAATTAAATACTCCAGAACTCCTCTAGATTAAGCCAAGCCTTTGTCTAAATCTCCTTCGAAATAAACAATTGTGCAGTTGTGGTCCGATCCGAACAATTAATCGAAAAATCCATTAATGAGTTAGTCATTTCTACCTTTAAGCAAAGCAAAAAACGAATTACCCTAAGGTAATATGAGAATTTCTTTATGAACCTCATAATTTTCTTTTCTTTTTTTTTTTTTGGGTATTCTGGACATTTATTTAAGTGATGAATGCATCTATGTGATAATTAATGTGAGTTTAGTGAGTTATGCAATTCCAAAATCTGATGTTATTCAATTTTATAATGCATTCATATTATTCTTCTAGGATGGGTTGGGTAAATAATGTTAGTAAAAGAAGGGGGGGGGGAATTGTTTGAAACAAACAGAAAAGTGTTTTTAGTAGAGTGCAGCAAAATAATAAATAAAATCAAAATTATATTTTATTAATCCTAGAAGATTGAGAAGCGGATTAAATCGTTGATTTCGGTTTCCAAAGTTCCAAATAATTTTGATTATTTCAATAAATTATCCAGCCTTTCCTTAATGTTTCCTGGAATAAGAAAGTGAGAATCCATTCCTCCCTAGTTTTAATCACAAAGGGATCAATTCGCTTTAGCATAAGGAAAGCTATTCTTAGAAAATGTTTTAACCTTTTATTTGTGATTCCAGGAGGTGGCGGTTTCAAGGATGGCCACTTCGAGAAAGGAGGCGGGGAAGCTTTCTCAGCTGGCCATAAATCCGCAGCTGGTGCCAAAGGGGAGAAGGGCTACTCATCCGGAGAGTCTTATGATAAAGGGGAGAAGGGTGCCAAAGGATCAGAAGGCAGCGCAGGTCATTACAATCAAGAAGGCGGTTACAAGAAAGGCCATTTAGACTCGGCCGGGCATTACGGCGTTAGCGAAGCCAGCGCTAAAGGCGAGAAAGGATCAAGCTATTCGAAAAAAGGCGGTCACCGTAAAGGACACAAAACGACCGGATATCACAATGTCTACCACAAAGACGAGTATAAAAAAGACCATACTTTCTACGACGACGCACACAAGAGCGGCGAAGAGGAGCATCATGGTAGTTTCGAAGCAGGCCAAGCAAGTGCTGAAGGATCCAGTGCGAAAGGTGGACATCTGGATGGAGGATATTCAGGTGGAGAATTCGCCAAGGGCGGTGGATTCAGTAAAGGAGAGCATTTCGATGAAGAGAGTGGGCATAAGGGAAGCCGAGGACAGGCCGACTTCTATGGAAATCAGGAGGATTTTGGAGCTAAGAGTGGGCATGCGGCTGGCAAGGAATTCGGTGAAGAGAGCCATCACGGAGGCGGCGGCTTCGGAAAGCATTTCTACTAATCGTCCTATCTCATTCCTTTTTCTCTTTCACCTTTCGCCCACCTCATTTATCACTTTAAGTAACTTATTATTATTATTCGTTTATACCAATAAAGTATTTATATAAAAACTCGAAATTTTAATGTTTTATTACTTCACCTTCTAAAAAATAATTTTAAGAACTCATTTAAGTTAGAATGCTAAACAAATGAGGATATACTCTTCAAAGTCCAAAGTTCAAATAAATCATGGATGACAGATGAGGTAATTGATAAAACAAAACGAACCTTAGTTTTCTATTTTTTTTATCTATTGACACATGTTGACGCTCTTGAATTCGATTAGGAAATTATTAATTCGAAAAGAGCTAAATTACTTACTCCTTTATGATCCTTGATCCCCTTGAATTGACAATGTCTTGATGAAGTGAAAGAAAATGCTATCAAAATGTCAACATATGTCAATAAATAAAAATCTGATGTGACTAAACGCACCTCACACAACTTTCTCTTATCCAAGAAAGGTAAAGAGAACTGAGTGTAGTGCTGTCACGCCAGATTCTTTGCGTCGGACCCCCTGGCTAGCCGTTTAATATATAGCCAATTCAATCAATAGGATACCAATTGATGTAAATAAATATGCCTGGATAATTTGAATCGTTAATAAATATATTGTCCATCATTTAAAAGCCTATATGGCCTCAGATGTCGTAGAAACGAAAAAAAATGTGAAATAAACATGATATACATATATATATGTTATGTATAAATAAAAACAAAAATTTTCTTTTTTGTTCTTTAAATGTTTTTTAAAAAAATTCGTACGCTTTTTGATGATAATTTTTCACCCATAGATCCATGAGATCTGTTGGTCAGTTAAAATACGTAATAAAATATAATTCCCATATTTATATTTAGAGGTTTAAAAAAGAACAAAAATAAAAGACACCCTCGTCAGGGATAGATTGGAGTTGGAAGAAACTTTTGAGATATCAGGAAGGGATGCAATTCTGTCAGATAAAAGTTTTTCAAAAAAAATTTGCAGATAGCCACAAACAATGATGATTTTTAAATCTAAACTAGACAAATTTTTGAATAGCATTGTGAGATAATTTAATATTTTTTAAATTCATGTTATAAAATAGAGTGTAAAAATTAATAATTTAGCTTGATTGAGGAAGTCTTGCAGTTGAAGCCAAAACGTCTCACGAAAAAAGTAATAAAAAGGCACTCAAGTTGGATAAAAATATTAGATTTATTATATTTTTTCCCTATTAACTAATATTTTTTTCCAACATATTGATATATTATTATTAATCCTTTTTTTTTAATTTAGTGAAATAATATTCATGTAAAATTGTTCTAATTTTTATTTTGAATTACTTTTATTTGAAAGCCTTCAAAGTATAGAATCTTCTAATAAGGGAAAAGCTTAGAGAGTAGGTCATTATAAAATTTCGTTTCAATCCGTCAAGCCTTGCGTGTCTAAAGACTCGCATACTCACTTACAAACACAGACTTGAATTTACGAGACGACAAATTATAGATATATAATCCCTTCGGGTGTTTTAGGCAAGTGAAAATCATAAATAAATAAAAAAATTAATAATTTACAAACTAAAAGTAGCTAAATAGTTGCAAATGCAAATACAAAAAAAAAAAAAAAATAATAATTTGAAAGGATAAAATTTATCAAAAGCAACATTTGGGAAATTACGACATTTATAGTGAGATGGATTTTTAAAAAATTATCAATAATTGATTTCCCTCTCTCTTTTGAAAAAAAAAAAATCCCTTTAATTATAAATCATCTTAATGGATTTTATGAATTATGTTCAAAAATAGTTTTTTTTATTATTTAATTATGTCTGTGAATGACACACTCAGTGTCGTAAAAAACATTATATGTGTGATTTATCAATAATGAAATTAAAGTTGGTAAAAAAAAAAAAGTTATTTATTTTTATAGAACCATATACGTTTTTTCAATTATAAATGATTAAGTCCATAAGTAAAATACGTAATAACTGCGCACCGTAACTTCAGCGAGGGAGGCAGTAGCATAGTATTTTTTTAACAGTATCTCCTAATAATAATAAAAAATTGAGAAATAGGCAAAAAATTTGGAGATTAGGATCATAAACAACATCAAATAAAAATTTAGGTTTGTGATTTTTCTGCTGAATTGTTTGATGTTGTTTATGCTCATTTTTTGCCAATTTCTCAATTTTTTTACTATTAGTAGAAGATCCTGTTAAAAAAATATATATTTATTACACCAAGGACTATACTACTATGGAGTTATAGTGTGAAAAGTCTCGGGTCTCGCCACTATACCCCATTACCAACCAAATGCCCATATGATTTTTAGAAAGTACCAACCTTCAAAAGATTCGTGCCAAATTTTCATGACAATTCGGCCGTTTGACTACGCTACTTTTGTTTGAGTGCCGTGTTTTCTAACCTTCGACCGAAAACAGTCGAAGATCCAGAGCGCGGTTTGAAGCTGTTTCAGCGTAAATGTAAAAGTACAGAAAAAAAAACCATGTTTCATTTCAACTTTTTATTGGAAGGACAAAGACTTATTTAGAAAAGGGAAAACTATCAAAATTTTGAATTTAAAATAAAATAAACTTATTTTGGAGTTCAATTTATTTCATTCTACTTTCAACATAATTCGCAATAATAGAGAGTGAATTGAGGTTAAAACTATTTACTTTTTTTCTTTAGAAAAGTTAGCCTGGTTTTATTGATAAACAAAATCTATCACGATTCTGGGATAAGTCTTAAACAAGAAAAAAATAATCTACGTAATATAATGGGGAAATACATGTAAAAAAGCGTCAAGCCGCACGACGGGCGGATTTATACTTTTTCTTGGTCGCATGATCTAAAAAATGATCTTCCAAAATTTTCGCGCAGAGAAAGAAAAATCAATAAATTAAGGCAACATCGACCAAAAGTTGATCTTAAATCTTGCAATATAAAGTTTGATATGATTAGAATTACTTTGTTTATTTAAAAGTCCTTCGTTTAAAAAAAATTGCTTTCAATTAAAATTATTGTAAAAGAAAATGATGAAAAATTTCCTAATATTAATTTGAGAAAAAGAAAGAGAAGAGACCTGTTTAATATAAAGGCCTAAATCTCTCTTCTGGGAAAAGGACCTTATCTCTTCAAAGAGAAAAAAAAGAGAGAGAATTCTTTTATCTTTTATCAAAAAACAACTTGATAAATTTTTCATAAAATGCAATCTTCTTTGATTGCTTTTAATATGAAAAATCTGGTGTGACTAAATGCACAACTTTCTCTTACCTTAGGTAAAGTAAGCTGAGTAATGTGCCGTGTACACCAGATTTTTCATATTAAAGGCAATCAAGATCATTAAGCCAAATCTCTATCTCGACTCCAAAGGAGAGAGGCACTTTAAAGAGTTTAATTAAAATAAGAGTTTGGAAAAATTATTTTTACAATTATCCTATTTATTATATTTTATTATAAAATAATTTAAATAAATATTTAAGATATTTTTTTTTTTATTGAAATTAAATTTTTCTTTTCTTTGCTTTTCAACTTTAATTATTTCCCAAAATGATGATAATAAGTCAGATTCATAGAATCGAAACGCCATAAATTCTCTCCCTGATTAGATGATGATGTCTAAATCAGAAATCGCAAGAGGAAGGGGAGGGAGAGGCTTTTCAATTCAATTAGGTCATATCATTTGATGACAGGGCTTGATGAGTAATAGTCAATACATCTATATTAACCTCGTAGGACATGCTATAGTTTTCCTCATGGATGAAGTGATCTGCATGTCACACAGGTGTGAAAGCATGAGGGTTATAGTTTCCAGTCTGAAGAACCTCTATAGAGACGCATCAAAAGCCTCCAAATTAATTTACTTTATTAAAGACATATATGTAGATGTTATAATATATATAATAACAAGGGGTTATTGAATTTAAAGGATTATGATTGGATTCTAATTACAAGAACTGGTCACCAAATTTTATTTTATTTGGATGGGAATGAACCTCTATCCTTTATTATAATCCATGAGGCGAGATCTCTACACCAAAGAACAGTACGGCTAATAATATTAAATTTAAATCAATTTTTAAATCGAAGTACTTTTTATGTTATGCTGTTTTTCAAGTCAGCAAGATATTTTTTTTATTCAATTTATATTTACTCTCCGCCTCAAAAGAAAATGGAAAACATGTATGTCTTTTTTTTGTTTTAATCGGTAATTAGGAGAAGTACATGAAATTCAAAACCCTTTTTATTCATAATGTTTTAGTATTATTGTATTGCATATTATTATTTTCATATAGATCTCTAATAATTCATTAAAACGAAACAAAAGATATAGGTTTTCCAAATACTTTTGAGGACGATAATATATTTTATTTATTTAAAAGTCAAGGGGTGTGGATTCGGTTCCCTGGCAATTGGTGTAAATTTTATTTCATTTTATTTGGATCGTATAGACCCGCCTACCGGGTTCCCCATTTATTTACCCGAGGTGTTTTCGTGTACGAAGACCTCACACACCTCAAACCCAGTCGATCTCTGACCGTAGCCATCTATCGGCACCCCGTGAAGTTACTTTATTTCCTAACGCTAACTAATACCCTTTTATTCATTTCTTGCTAGCTAACTACTTCTATATCTAATTTCACCCAGTTCCTTTGAACCAATCTAATCTATGCTAGGTAGGATGTCCTTGTTGAGGAGGGACTTTCTTAACACCTACTCCTGCATCAATGAAAGGGAATCTTTCTTTACGTCCCTTCCATAGGACGGGGTGACACAGCAATTCTCTCTCATAGTAGAGTTGTCTGAGGACTCTAATATTCCAATCCAGGGCATAGTTGAGGATTTGTTTATATGAAATATTTTTATTTAATGAAAAAAATCCCTTCTGCCCGGGATGCAAAACACAGATCTCTTGTGCAGAACGGTCACACTCTACCGATTGCTCCAGAGAGCCCTCTATTGGTGTAAATAAATTTGCCTGGAACATTGTCATGAAAAACATTTTCGGATTATAATATTGTATAGCTATATAATTAACAGAGAAGTCGTTTTAAAAAGAAAGATTCTCCAGAGCCCTTGTCCCATAAAGTAGTAATCAAGCTCTTGCTTCTTGATCCAAAGGTCAGTGGTTCGCTTCTCGTCCTGAGCAAAAAAAATGTATCTATATTATATTGGCTACCAATTAATTTAAATAAATAAGAACTAAATCTAATTGGCCTCTGGTGCCGAAAAAGACATTCTAGAGTGAGAGAGATTAATATTTTAAATGACAAGAGAAAATCCCCCTATATCGTGGCTTGTAGAAATGATGTGGGATTTCTCTAAAGGAGCTCTGGTTATTAATGTATTTTATTATAAAACAAATTTAAATTAAATGAAAATGAAATAGATTTTTTCGACATCTGAGACCATTTAGACTTTGTCCTTATTTATTTATATTTATTGGTAACCAATATAATATAATTTAATTTATTAAGATAAAAGATTTTTGCGAGATTTTCCGCTTTCCTGATTTGAGTAAAGAGGGCATGAATTATGCCCCACCCAGCAAACTCATCTCCCAAAAATTTCTCTTAATAAATTTATTTATATTATATTGATTACCAATATATACATATATATTGAATATATTAAATATATTGTCTGACTCTTTATAGTATAGGGTGTTGTTTGAAAATCGGCAACTATTTCGAACAAAGGTCTGTGTTCCATAAATAAATTTTTGTCATCCAGAACGGGAAGCTAAACAGTAACCTTTTGTATGTAAGGCGAGACCTCTCCTATGCACCAAGGGACTAGATTTAAACAAAATAAATGAAAAATTATTTATAATAAAGTAATAATTATAAATTACTCTAATTTAACTTTTATTTTAAATTAAAAATTTTTACGATAAATATCATGCCAAATTTCCAGATTGTCATCCACAGACAAAATAATATTCAAGAGATTCGATTTCTGTTCTGCCAAAGCTGCTGCTAGGAACCTTGGTTTCCTCTTCAGATACAAACATTATTTCTCCCTTCACCAAATTTTAACCCTATATAAGGCTCAGATTCGTCCGTGCCTTGATTATTGGTCCCGCCCGGAGAGGGGCTTCTCAGCATGCTCTCTCTTCCCTTAATGCGATTTAAAGACGTGCAGCGAGACTGATCGGAGACGATTCTCTTACTGCCTCCTTGCAGCCACTCCACAGAAGAAGTGTCTCTGCACTCTGACACTTTTTTACAGGTATTACCATGGTCGATGTTCTGCCGAATTAAAATCTATTATTCCTCCAAAAGCAATTGTATTGTCCTCAATCATCGTCCCATCATCCTCCTGTCGCGAATAGTAGAACTAGTCAATTCCACTCTTCCTTTTTCCCTCTGATCTCCCGCGATTGGAACAACCTCTTCCCTAAAAGTTATTTTAATCTTTCAAATACAACCTCAACAGACCCCTTTAAAGTCCTCACTCTCTCTTATACCTGTTCTTCCTAGTTGCATGTGACCATTGGTCATTATAAGTTCTTTTGAACTTATACTTCCATTTCAAAAAAAAAAAAAGATATAGGCCAAATAAAAAATTTTTTTTAGGAGTAGTGAGATAGAAAAGAAGAGTCTTCTGCCAATTTGTTAGACAGAGTATTGATCCAGGGTCATAAAATCTCAAATTTTATCCAATACTTATATTTCTCCACCCTCTGGGAATATAAAGTATGACGTCATAAAGATCGTTTATTTAAGCTCTAAAAACGGTTTATAGCGCAAACAGAGATTAACAAATAAAAAAAAAATACCACATATTTAGTAATAATTAAATTTGTCTCGTAATAATTAATCAATTAATTAGACGGCCTCACCTATCGACTGCTCTCCAACCGAGGGAATTATTATTTAACCTGCAATGCAATTGTTGTTTTATTCATAGGAACACAACGTTTAATTAATGAATTATTTATCACAACAGTCCAATTTAGATGACAGGTTGTTATTGCAAATTGTTTCTGCAAACGATAAAAGAATGTCATTTTTTGTTTTGTTTTGTTTGTCATCGGTCGCCTTTGGTGCAATCGAGCATGTCTCTTGAGGTTGAGGCCCGCTCTAGATAACCAGTCATCAGCGACGAGAGGGTTTCGACAACACAGCAAATAACAGGTAAAAAAATCCCGACGTGGGGCGCATATATCCATATACGTATTTAGATCATGCCATCGACCGAGAAGGGACAAGAAACAAGAAATAAATCACTAAATAACATTCTTTTAAAAAACCTCAATGTATAAAAAAGTTCAACTGGAAGATTATGAAAATAAAATAATTTAGTTAGAGAGAGATATAAGAAAAATAAAGAGGTCATTATTTCTAATTTCGATTATAGATAACAATTTGTCTTTTAAAAGAGATGGAATCCATTTTTTTGCGATTGCAATATTTTCTCATTATATAAATACATATGTGGGAAGAGAAAGTAAAACAGCTAACATATTTTTATTTCCTCTTACCTATATTTGAAGTATATAGTAAGAAAATATTGTGATCGCAAAAAAATAGTCGTACACGTTTTGAAGTCCAATGTGTCTAAAAAAAATGCATCTCGCAAAATTGTCTGTCTGTGAACAATATATCTCAAAAATCGTATAAGACCGAATTTTTATATTGAAGCTAGGTACCCTTTTCGCTTACACTTCGAAGCCTGAATAAAATCGGCCAAAGAGTACTAGTACTACTGTGATGTATTTTTTAAATTTCTTTCAAAATTCGCTCTAACAATTTTGATTAAAATTCATAAAACAATTATATATTAGATGATCTTTGAAATGTATTAAATCTTATCCCCTAAAATTGTTTGGTGCCTACTTTACACTTGTACGTTTTGGGTTTTTTTTATTTGTCTCTTAAAGTGCTCTAACCATATTAATTAGATTGTTCTACTAAGAGATATCTAGTCACACCGGACTTTTTTATTTTGGAATTTTATCAACTACATATATAAAAGCAATATTCAAAAATAACAATAAAAAAAAAAAACAATTTAATTTAAAATACATTAAAAAGAAGAAAAAATTGTTGAGCATTTATGGCAAAAAATAAAAGTGGGTTCATTGAATAATTTAATTTATTTTAACTTTTAAGGGATAGTACTGAGGTGGATTCTCGTTACCTGCTCCAGGAGAGGGCGTCTCTAAGAGTTGGACAAATTTTTGCCATGAGGTAGGTTTGGACCTGAGGATTAAAGGCTTAACTGCTTTGATCCCTCGACTAATCGCCTGTTATATTTTAGGTTTCAATGAAAAGGAAAAAGTTATATTCGATTTATGTGCTCAGACCTCCTGGTCACCAGCCTAAACCCCAAGTCCGCCTTCAAAAAAAAAAAATGTTGATATCGAGACTAGGCCATCTATCTTTATAATACACGCACACTATCGCAGACACACGCTGGCGGCCCTTGGGCGTTTGCTTCCTATCTCCACCCATCCATCATCCATTCAGACCGTGTCTCATTCAGACCAGCAGCCTCTTCGCCGATAATAACACGACGTTGCCCCTGTGTCACCGCGTGGAGGTGAACTCCCTTCCATGCAACATGCAACATGTTTTTTTTTTAGAGACTTACTTTATTTATTTACTCCCTGTATTTTATACTTTTGTCCAAATTTTGTTCCTCTTCCCTCTTTACTAGTCCTGGGGATTATCTTCATAACAGATGGAAACAAGCATAAGTGAATGTACCATTCATTTATAGATATTGTGGCTCATCTGTCACCATGGCCTAAAGATGGTGGATTTTTTTGTAGAGTATTACAATAATAGAAAACAAAGAGCGATAAATAAACCAAGAAACTATTTTTATATTATTATTTCAACTTATTTGGAACCTGGCTATTAATTTTTTTTTCAGTGTAAATTCCAATAATTGTATTTATACTCAATTACCAACTAAATTTCCTCTAAAAGTAACCAGTGAAAGAGAGAAAGAGAGAGGAAGCTTTTGCGAAGCGAGAATATCACGCCTTTAAAAACTTAATTGGCATTTGAATAATGAATAAAATATCATCAATTATATTTCCAAGACACTTATTTAAAATACATTATTACGTACAGACTCCCTCTGTGTGTGTGTGTGTGTGTGTGTGTCAGTATTGATTTATATCTAAACAGCAGCAGCTGCTCTTAATTATTCCGTTTGATCAATGTTTAATTCGTGATTAATAATCCAGCAGCATTTTGATTTTCAGATTAAAAAATATTAATAAATATATAAATAATGTAATAGTAACAAAAAAAAAAATTGGTGGGACTAAGCATATTGTGCATTTTTTTCCACGATTTTATTATAATATTATACGTCTTTTTTTCTTTCCTGTTGCACAACAACATTATGTATTTTAAAAAAATTTGTATATTGCTGTAACTCAACCCTTGCAATGGACATGCAGTCCAAAATAACACATTTAAATAAATAATTAAATACGTGAAGCTAAATATAAAATAGGATAGGAGAGGGGGGGGTCTTTTTTTATGGTGTTTATTATGTTGACACAACAACTGAACTCAGATCGTCGACAACATCTGCTGATGAAAGTGAAGACCTATCGAGCGAATATCACTTGAAATGTGATTAGTTCTGCTTTTTTCTCTAATTCTGTAAATTATTTAGCTGAATCACAGTATCGTTTAGAATAAAGACTTACTTTTTGCAAGATAAATCCTTAATTACCCCTTTATAAGCTCTTCAGGTTGTTCATGTTGTTATTATTCAGTGAGAAAAGTGAGAAAATAGGGAGTAAGAGACGGTAGTTCTAGGGGCGAGCCCTAGTGAATAGATAGCACCTTCTCTCTTACTCAGTCACTTAATCTTCGTAACCTCATGAATGTTTGATGATCGAATTCCACTCGGCAGATCCAAAGCTGCGGGTGCCGTTTCCAAATCAGTTGTTTGACTTGATCAACCCAACTGGGTGGAGATCTTCCTCTATTGTTTTCTCTCATGATGTGGCCAAATTAGCGAAGGATGCGATCATACACCTGGGACGGCAATCTTCTATTCAAATAGATAAAGGTGTTAGTCCGATGGGCCGTCCAAAGTAACCGGAGCATTCGCTTAGGAGAGGCTCTCTTAGGACAAAAAATTTTGTAAAGTTTCATCCTTTTCCGATGAGTAGTTCCAGAGATATAAGCCAATAGAAAATATATAGTACCTGGAGTCTTAGCATCACTCGGGTTTTTTTTATGTACACAAAAAAAATATATTTTTCTAAAGATCAGAACTAGCGCGATCAATTCCTCGCACCAAATTTCATCATAATCGTTATCGCCATTTTCGAGAAAAATTTTCATATAGAGATATATACATACGTACAAGTTTAGGTCGTTTAATAATAGTAGACATATAAACATTAAGATTTTTTGGGGTTCTTTGATATTATATAATTATATTAAATTAATAATTTGGAAAAATTGAAAAGTAAAAAAAAATCTAAAAAATGGAAAAAATTTATTTATTGTTTTTTTCTACTTATATTTATAATCCTTTTCTTTCATTTAGATGGAAATTCATTTGTAAAAATTTGTTCTGATTTTTCTTAATTAAGACCAAATGAACTCAGATCGCGAGAAAATACAACAAACAAACGAACTAAATATTTATCTGATTGCAATAGTATTTTTCATCATCTATAATACACGAACCTAAGGGTTGGTTGTCTTAAAAAGAAAGAGTCAAAAGCACCCAGGAGATCAATAACCCTCCAGGAATAAATCTTTATTTGTTTGCAAAATAAAATATTTATATTATTTGGAATTTGGAATTGCATGCAATTCTCTAAATAAATATAAAATTACTTGGATATGAAAAAAAATATAGCTAGAGTATGGAATATGAAAGTATTTTGTAGAGTGGAACTGGAAATGTTTTGAATTTCCCATAAGGAAAACTATAGAAATTATATTATCTGAATCAAAAGTAATTGGACAAAGCTTGTTTCATCTTAATGAATAATTAAGAGAGTTCATGAAAAATGAAATCATCAAATTTTATGTTTTAGAAAGTATGAAATTTATATTTTTGGATATTATGTGCCTCTCTTAATTCTTATTCATTAAAATTAAACAAAATATAGAGTGTGTCCAATTACTTTTGAGGCAGATAGGGGATTAATATAGACCGGAAGATCTAGACCCTTAGGACAATTAAGTGGATCCTTTGTGTCATTAATATAATTATTGGGGTGAGATTATCTCTCATTTTCCTACCTCATGGCGGGACTGGGTCTTCTAGCAAAGTTAGAAATAATTTTTTGCGGCAAGCCGGACTCGAACTCAAGTTGTTTTGCAACTCGATAATCCGTCTTAGCCACTGCTTGCTCTAAAATGAAGCCCGATTAATACCAATTTTTTTTTTTTTTTTTTTGGTTTCTTGAGACCAGTGTCGTCATTTGGCGGTGAAATTAGTGACCAGGTTTGACAATAATCAAAAAAAGGCGGGCAAGATCATGAAATTTTTGAAATTTGTTGTTATTTATATCTCAAATAATATAAAGATACAAAATTATCATTACTTAACTTTTATTTTTGTTCTATGTGAAAAAGTTAATTTTAAAGGGTTTTCATATCCAATTGATTTAAATAAATTTTCATCGGATTACCTGGTGAGATATTCATAAAAAACTGGTGGTGCATAGGTAATAGAAAGTTAAAATGTCAGGTGTAAACCTTATATTAGAATTTCTTTTCCTTTCATATGTTTAATTCCTTGAATATTTAATCCATTTTTCGTTCTTTTGTTCCTTTTTCCTTGGATATTCTTAACAACAATAACAAAAGAAAAAACCCTTATGTTTATTATTCACTATGTATTGCATTATTAAATTCCCTGTGCGCTTGAGCAATTCTTTTCTTCTTCTTTCTTTCTTTTTTGTGTGATTTCCCTTCTCGCTATTTTCTCTCAAGTCTCCGTCGTCATTCAATCATCGTGGATTATTAATAATTGCCAACCAAGAGAGAGAGGGAAAAAATGAAAATGGTTAATCCCATATGTAATATAAACTAATCTCATCTATAATATAAAAATCAAACAATGCCTGTTTGTATATTTGTTCAATATATAATATAACCTGGATAAAATTTTGCATACCATAGTGTGAATAATGAATTAGTCCGTTTTTGCTTGCTGGAAGTTAGACACCTGGAATGATCAACTCACTAATGGATTTTTCGATTATTTGCTCCAGAGCGGATTACAGATGCGTATTTTTGAAATCTCCCGAGAAACTAACAAATAAGAGTGCATGGATCGTCAAGTGAACGAAAACCACTAGTGAGTTGACGTTCCAGGAAGTACGAATTAATTTTTGCATTCCGTGGTAGATTTATATCAAACTCTAGAAGAAATGTTAGGTATCGTGAGGAGAATACCTAAAAAAATTTGAAAATTTTCCGTAGGAAAAACATTTTGGTATTTAATAAAGAGAATTTTAATTAAATTTACAGATGGCACTGAGCTCACTGGGGGTTTTCGAATCAGCTAGTAAAAACCTAGGACATGGGAGTTTAGGGTTTTCGCTACTTCTTTTTTATTGAAAATTATTCTTTCAAAAATAATACGATTTGATATTTGATAGATAAACAATACAGTCAAAAACGCAACCAAATGATGGAGCTGTCAAAAGAAAATGGCGTTTCCTTCCTAAAATTCTAATCAGAAACGCTAGTCTAGATTATACGCAATCTCACTTTACGTGTTTTCATTAATTTCAAACAAAAACAACAGGTAGCAATATTAAAGTCACCCTTAGATGACTTTGTGCGCATTTCATTCTGACAGAAGATCGAGAAATTAATAAATTTCACATTTTAGAGCGCAGCGAAAACAAACCTTATTAGGAAAAAAATATAAATAAAAAAAAGTAAAAAAAAAAAAAAAAAAAAAACGCTTTTATTTAAAATGAACTAAAAAGAGGAAAATAACTTTGAGCATAATTAGAGATGTGTGAAAATGGAGGAAGTTAGCCAGTAGGGTAGCCTCTATTGAAATAAAACTCCCAAAATATGAGACGACCTCATGAGCACTATTATATCTATGTACATTTTATATATGCTATATATATTTTTGTGTATTGTAATATACCACAACTCTATCTTAAGAGTCATTGTCTTAGATATTGAATCTGCATATACTCTCTAATGACTGAAGATGCCATTAGACTGTATAATTAAACCTGCAACGTTTCACATTTTAGGAGTTTTATTTCGATAAAGGCTCCTCTACTGGCTGACTTCCTCCCTTTTCACATATCTCATCGTGAAGATTTGAGCAAAATTGAATAGAACAATTTAGTATTTGGATATTCTTTATCTAAAAATAATAGTTGATTAATTATTAATTATTAATCAATTTTGTATGTAAGTATTTTTCGATTATGTTAAATAGTTAAAAAGATACTTCGATTTTTTCAAGTTTGATCTTACTGTAAATGCTTCCTCGTTTTAATACAATATATTGTCATTGGATCTGATCCTATATACACAATTTAGGATCTCGAGAAGATTTTGAAAAATAGATTAAATTTGTTGTCCAGACAGACAGATAAATAATGAGTTTTAAAAAAGGTAGCTAATTCACTTTCACGATTTAGAGTTATTTATTCGAAAAGGAATAATTATTCCATTTTTATATTATTTGAATTGCTGGGCAACAAAGAGAGAATTATTCTTGTTTCATTTAAATAACAAACAAAAAAAAAAAAAAAAATGTTGAGGAATTTTTTATTTAAAAAAAAAAATTTCTGTCAGTTAATATTATCAAAAGAATGTTTCAAAAAAAGAATTCCAACTTTGAGAGGCTGTACGACCATTTATGAGAAATGTTCTGTATGTCCCCCTGTGGTGAGTGAGTTTTGTTTGTGGTCATCACACCACAATGAGTTAAATTTTTTTTTAACTATTTAAAAAATACATAGCACACATTTCAAAAGAATTTACAAGTTAAGCTAAAATATTTTACACTAACTAACCCCCGGCCTAAAGTATTTTGTGTAAATACATTAAAAATTAACATGATGTTTAACAAATAAACTATTTGAGGAATTTAATCGAAATTTATTATCAAAATTGAATTAAAAAATAAATAAATAAATAAAAATAATTTCAGTTTTTTCATTATTATTTTCATTTTTGAATATTTTGGCTTCCAAAAGTCCTAACATGATAAAAGGTTTTAATAGGATAGAAAATAAAATAATCCGCCCCCCCCCCCTCCTCAGTCCAGTGTTGAATTTTCAATAATATGGACTCCAAAAGGGCTAACATAATGAAATTTTGAAAAATAACGGGCCCGGGTTATTTTGGGTCAATCATAGTCTTTTCTATTTTATTAAATTCAAAATGTTACTATATTTGGACAACTTAGAAGCCAAAGATTTTTTTTTCTAAAATGGTTTTTTTTTTACTTGGAAATGCTCTATATATATATCATCATGGGTTGTAGAATTTAGTTCATGTTTGTTTGCCGGAAGGTAGGCAACCCAAATGACCGATTAATTGCTCCTGAGGTTCATAGATGGTCAGTTCTTAAGATTTTACAATCATGCTCTGGAGCAATTAATCGAAAAAGTCACACTTGAGTCACTTGGTCATTTGGGTTGCCTATTTTCCGGCAAACAAATATGAACTAAATGTTTATTTTCTAACGAATCTAAAGCTTCGAGAGTAAAGAGAAATCTACGAATATATAGGTATGGATAAGATCCCGTGGGGCCGGTTTGAAAATATCATTATACACTTTTTTACATGTTTTGAACTTTTAGAAGCCAAAAGATTTTTTTCCCTAAAATGGTTATATCTGAGGTCGATTAAACATTAAATTTAAATTAATTATTAGAAAAACTGGCTTATATAATGAAGCAAGCGCTCTCTACCTCTGGTCTGTCATATATTTTTGAGTTTTGATGTCCACAAATAACAAAAAGGTACTCTTCAACATTCCTAAAAAGGGACCCTTTTGATGGGTAATTTGAAAGTTATTTTTAAAAAAAAAGTCCGATTTTTTGCGTTTTTTCAAAAATAATGGCAAAAGCCTTCCCCTGGAGCAAAAACAGAATTTCCATATTAGATGTAAACTGAAGCGAAACACTTGCAAATTTCCTCAAATTATTTGGGGTGTTTTCTTAGGCAATTTGGACAATTCAAATATTTATTATTCTAAAACGAGGAGGAGGCCTTTGACAGTATTCGCAGTTTGTGTTTTATATTTTAATTCAGATGAAAGAACAAAGGACCTATTTTTATTTCTTTTTTTTAATATTTTCATTCTTTTATTTATTTATTTATTTATTTATTTTGAAAGAGCATTCTTCATTTTTCCCACGTTACAAATTTATTTATTCTCTCACCATTTTTTTGTTTTGTTTGTCTTTTATACCCGTATCTAATTAATTTTCTTTTTAATAAAAAAATAAAAGAAAAATTTTATTATTTGTTTTAATCTTATTAAGTTTAATAATATAAGAAAAACAAATTTCTTTCAACACTTGCTAATTTTATTTTAAGAGAGAAAAAAATTACATCTTTTATTAATATAACAAAAGAATATATTTTGGAGGATTATTAAATTAATAATGGTACAAGCTGTACTGCCCGACTTCGGCGGGTGCGTCCCCCTTCGATATAGGCCTAGAAAAATTAAATATTGCTTGCTATATTGGTACCTTTTATATTTCGGGATTTGAGATCAAAAACAAATCTTTTTGACGGCCAAATGTTGATGCACTATTGAATGTATGTTAGTCCCACTAATGCCCAAGATAAGTCACATGGCGATCTTGCAGTATCAGTTCACGCACAGCATCAATGTTTTCCGGAACAACAACCGATTTTGGACGGCCTTCACGAAATTCATCCTTAATCGAACTACGGCCACGATTGAAGACGGTGAATCATCGATAAACAGTAGTCCTTGATGGTGCTTCATCGCCAAAAGTCGAATTAATCATCGATGCACTTTTGGGTTAATCCCGTCTAAAGTTGTAAAAAATAATCACTCTAAAAACCTTAAATTTTATATATAAAAGATAATATAAGTATTTCGAAATAGGAATTTCAACGGAAATACATGTTTAAAGGTCCCACGAAGCCAACAATATCATTTTCAGAAAATTGCCCGTGTGTGTGTGATTTAGTCCAAAATATAGGCCAAACTACAAATCCTAGAACGATGAAAAATTAAACATAAACTTAGCATAACATAAGTATGTGGTTAACTATAATTATGTATATCAATTATACATTGAATATGTTGATTTTGGTATGTAAAGTCTCTGAGACCTTTACTCGTGCTTTTCTTTATTTTTCACTTATATAAGTGACTTTTGTTATAATATTTTTTCAGAAAATAAAAAGAATTTTGGCTAAAAGTCACATCTAATTTGAAGCTTTTCTACGGTGTGACTAAAAAAAAAAATATAAATTCCCTACTCGAATTAAATATTAAAAATACGGCACATTTGAAGGGGATAGTATTTTAGCATAATAAATATTTTAATCAATAAGCCGAACTGCTAAATCCAAAAACAAAATTTTTTTTGCATTTATTATATCGATAGATTGTAAATGAGAGAATTTTTCTTTTTCATCACCTTTCTCGCTTTTTTTTTCTTTCTTCTTTATTAATGATTTCATTTAATCAGAGAGAGAGAGAGAGAGAGAGAGGAAGAATTTTCTCTAAGCGTTAACCCCTTTAATTCCACTCTTCTCTCTCTTTCTCTCACTCGAAATTCCTCTTTGAGTTAAACGATAATGAATATTTGGTTAAAATAGCCCTCCAGGGGAGGAGAACTTTTCCCATTTTAGCTCAATGGTTCTCGTATTTTCAATTCTGATGATTATATACGAATATTGAGGAGAGAGAGAAAGGAAATTCCCTCCCCCTTTCTCTTTTTAGTGTGAAAATGAAGATGAAATAAAGTAAATGAACAAATGAATTTATAAAATACTACAAAAGGATAATCAAAAGAAAGCAAATAATTAATATATGCCACTATAAACCCGAGCGACACCTTCCTTCAAAGCTCCTCCCCCCACGTGATATATTTTGTAATTATGAATACCAATGGGAAGGTAAATCTCAAATTTTATTAAAATCCGTGAACGAGTGATTTTAAGGAAGGAGACTCACCAAAAGAGACGCTCTCTTCTTTAAATTTTTCTTGAAGTAAATTATGACTCACAAATGGAAAAAGCGGGAATAGACACTTGTCTCGTCTAATTATTTTAGACTAGGAATTTTGCTATTATTTTTCTTTAATTTTTTAATAAAATGTGAGATGGAGTTGAAGATAGAATGTCTTCAGACATCACGTCACCAAATTTCATAGAAATTTACCAAAATAAACTTAAGAAATTGCCCTCGTATTTCGAGAACGACTGGATACTTTCCAATTTTTACTTTCTTTTATCTATATATGTAATATAAAGTATAGGGAAAATATTTCAATTGCAAAAAAAATAGATGTCGAGATCTCAACCGAAATACACGTTTTGAGATCTTTCTCCTGAGTCTAAAAAATCTGGTGTGATGGTCGTTCATAGTAAAGTTGAAAGTGCGGGGCAGCTAGTTTTATTTCTTTTATTTAAAAAACGTTTCGATCAGCTATGCGACCATTTTCAAGGCCAGGAATTTGTCATTCTCAGATTGACTTTGACTAGGCGCTCACATATAAAATAGGATTGGATAATGCCTAATAATAACATCAGAGACCATTTTTTTTGACAAATCCCTGGCTTGAAGATGGTAGCATAGCTGATCGAAACGTTGTCGTCGCTCTAGGTTTTTTTTAAATAAAAAAAAAATAATAAAACTAGTTGCCCTGCACTTTCATCTTTACCCTTTACTACATATAAATCCTCAGCTATGTATGTCACCTAAATTTTATATTTATTATATGTACATTAGAATATATAACAACGCGGTCTACAACCATTGTTTAATGCAATGATTAATTCCCAGAGTGAGTGGTGATGGCATTATTTAATTAAAGCCGAAATGTCTCTTTTCTTAGGAGAATTTAACGTATTGTATGTATTAGCTGCCTTCATCTTCTTTCATTTTTGATCTGCAGGGAGCCAGGCATCTCATCGTGAACGAAAATAAAAATAGTAAACGTCAGATTTTCAAAATTGTCTTAATTATTCTATAATAATATTTATTTAATGGATAAAAAATAGGGGTTGGAGATTTGAATCATTCCCTTTCTTTTCTTTTTCGCCCTTTGGGAAGTAGGGGCGAACAAATTGAGCTACATAAATAGAAAGAAAGGATTGGCGTTTTCTCACCAAACAAATTGAGATTTCTCCATTATTGATTGTTCGACCCAAAAGGGAACAATTTCTTTATTAATGAAATTTTTCTTTCCTGTTCCTTAGAACAGAGGTTGTTTCATGATTATAATAAATTTTTTAAATATTTATATATTAATATACAAGTTAAGCTAAAATATTTTTCAGTAACGTCTGACATAATCAATTCAATCCGCCCTAAAGTCTAATGACTAGATCGTGATTTTATCATGTTGAATAATAAGTAGAGAGCGCGCAAAAAAAGTCTCGATTTTTCTCGATTGATTGATGTTTTTTTATATCTCTCTCAATCTAACAAAAAGAAATCATTTTGGGCATTTTGAAAAAGACTTTTTTGACTTTCGAGACTTTAAAAAAAAAAAGGGTTTCCAAATACTGTATAATCACACAACCGAAGATAAAGGTCTTTACAAGTACTAAAAATAAAATATAAATAGCCGGCAAAGAATTTTATTTATTTGATTTTATACTCTTTTTTTTTTATTTAAAATAAAAGAAGAAACAAGGAATGTTTTCTATCAGGCACGTGATTTGAAAATATTTCAAAGTAGGTTGGGAGGGGTGTGTTATATAGGTAATCCATCTAGTTGGGGAATGCGAATGGATTCTAAACAAGCTGAGAATAAATGGACGCAAGAGAGAGGGAGGAATCAGATTAGATTCGTGTGTAAGAGGCAATAAAATGTCTTCCCTTTTCTGCTTTACAGGAGCCTACTTTTGTTATCGACAAATGCGGCGAAGAACATTATTCACAAATGCGGGAATTGATTCGAAAGGAATATTTAGATCGGGAACCGTTGATCCAGGCGTCCGGAATTTTACCAATAGGACGCCAGCAACTAGACACCTTAGTCACTCACAAGCTGGAGGAGAAGTGTGTCTTAGTGGCCATCAATAAGGCCAGTATTGATTGTTTTTAATTAAGCAGTTCAGTTTCAAAACTCGTTATTTCTGCCTACTTAATTATCCATGTTGTTTAAAATTCTGAAATTTTTTTTAAATCATACATCGCGATTAAATTATTTATTTATTTTTATTAATCCTAATTGTTTTTTGCAATTGAATCGACAGGGGAAACAAAAATATTAAAAAGCAAACTAGGGCCAGGTAGTTATAAGAAGAAAGAAAAAGAAAGACCAAGAAAACAAGCCAAAATAATACATTAAATCGTGAACGATGTTTCGGCCTTAGATTGGAAATATCCTCAAGCTCTTAAAATTAATCAATGTTTCTCAGTTGGTTTCAAGAAAAATATTATTGCCCAGTCTTTAGTCAAGTCAAGTAGAGCATATTCAGGCCAAATAAACAATTTTTTTTTTTAACTTCTCCTGATTCTAAGAGACTAATGATGGTCCCATTCCAACCGAAACATCGCTGTTGATCAAATAAATATTATATTGGCCTGTTTTTTTCTTTTTCTTTCTTCCTATAAAATTCTAAAGATAAATTACTTTTCAAATTAAACAAAACAAAGTAAGAAAATGACGAGAGTTGAATTTAACGAGTATTGAAATTTGAATATTTTGCATCAAAACTGATATTTCTTTTCAAGATTTTGAGTTTTTTTTGCCTAGCAGTGTGTAGTAACTGCATTACTCATTCATAGAACTTTAGAACTTTGTTCTAAAAAATCTTTCATCAAAATACAAAAACCAGAGAGCAAATTCATTTTCTCCCACCTTCTAATTTTAGTCATCAATTAAAAAATAATGCCTATCAAATTTCCTTTATGTTTCTATATGAAAAGCAGAGAGGTTATTATATTCAATAAAGATATTATAACAATAATGAAATTTGTATTTGTAATTTTATATCAAATTTCTTTCTTTATTAAATTTTATTAAATTCTTGGAAAATAAATAATTTTGATAATATGATGAAACTATAAAATTTCAGTCAAAAAAAAAAGCTGTTATGGATACCACAGAGCCGCCTTCCGGCATAAATATCTCCATTTTATCAATTTTTGGCACAAATCGACAACACAATACAACTATTGTATTTCCACATTTTTTAAAATTTCAAAAATTAACAAGATACAAATAAAGAAGGAGAGGTAGTTACTTGCTAATTCGAAATGGAATCCGATGTTCTTAAACATATAGTCAAGGATCTTGAGGATCTGCTTTTTTTGCAAATGTATTT
>JAAAKE020024449.1:0-50673 GCA_010014785.2 Anisolabis maritima | reverse complement strand
GTTAAAGGGATTGGCTTCTATGACTCTAGGCTATAAATTCTGCTGCCCTATCAGATATTAAAAATCTGGTGTGACTAAATGCACATCACACAACTTTCTCTTACCTAAGGTAAAGAAAGTTGAGTGATGTGATGACACACCAGATTTTTTGCGTCGGGCCACCCATATAGCTGTTTAAAGTACAGTCAAATTAATAAGTTAGCATTAGTTTAAGAGAAAATCACAAAAAAATCTAAAAAAGTACAAGATAAAGTGGTCCTAAACAATTTTGGGAGGATAAGGGCTAACACATTTCAAAGATCTAGATTAACTTATATGATTCATTAAAAGCGTTAAAATGAATTTTGAGTAAATTAAAAAAACTAAAAAAATGCATTACTAAAATACTAGTACTCTATGCCAATTTTATTAAAAAAACAACAAGAGTACCTAGCTAGCTTAATTATAAAATTTCAGCCTCGAATGTTTTTTGTTTTTCAAAAATCTTGTTTACACACACACCACACATATATATATATATATAAGTAAGAGAAAGTAAAAATCGGTTTGACTAAAAGAACTTACAACTATAGTGGTCACAGCCATTAAACAGACAAATTTATATATGGGATAAACAAAAACTCACATTAGTTTTTTAATAACAAATGAACTTTACCTTGAGCAACGCTCGTCTGTAAAATTAAAAATTACTTTTTGCTTCTACAAATTGATTATAATCTTGAACCGTTAATTTAAAATTAATTTTTCTCACACCCTATTAATATAAAGCCATTGTGAAATTTTCAAAGAGAATTCAATATAAGAATTGTATAAGAAGATTGAATTTGATCTAATATAAAATACAATAGTTGAGAACCAGCTTAGTTATTGTTCTAATTTGTTTTTCAACAGAATTCCATTTAAATAATTAATTTAGAATTGTAAGAGGGAATAAAATTAACACAACCTTTTCTTAATAAGCTTTTCTGAGCTGAATATATAAATAAATATTTCGAGTTGATGTTACGCCATTTTAATTAGACATGTCTTTCTTGTGTTTTATAATAATTTGCTATTGTTTTAATCTAATAAAGCTCATTACGCGTCATGTACTTAGTATACTAAATATTAATTAAGCTTTACAAGAAATATCCAGGTATGCTTTGAGGCTCTCAATGAAAAATGACTCAAGATGAAATTTCTGCAATGTTCTTTAACAGTCTATTATATATTTAATAAATTATATAGACTAATCCATTTTCCTCCATCATTCTAAAACTTTGGTTTTATTAAAAATACGAATAAATACGGTACGCTAATAATTTACTTATTATAGAAATAGAAATTTTAATTTGGAATTATAAATTAAGATTAGATAATTTCGACTTTGATAATTATTGTTATTATAATTAAAACAATTTTTTGGCATTAATCGTAGTTTTTTTTAGTAATTAATAATACAAAATATCAAAGTGCTAGTACTCGTTGGCCGATTTTGTTCAAAAACTTCGAAGTGCAAGCGACGAGAGTACCTAGGTTAAATATAAAATTTCAGCCTCGTACGTTTTTTGTTTTTGAGAAAGACATACATAAAAACACAAAGAGAGAGCCAGACCATTTTCTAATTTTTTTTAGATTCAGGCAACCTCAAAACCTGAATTCGCGTTGAAATCTCGACATCGATCCTTTTGGAGCCATTTTCAAGAGTTTTGTGTTGGGGAGTAATGGTGGAGGTGCTTTGTTTTTGTTTTCGGGGTCGCAATCTTGCTAGCCCCCATTTTTGGTTGGTAGATGTGGATATAGATGTGGATATAGTGGGGGTTTGGATTTTGCTCTGAGGCTTGGATGGGTATTGTGTTGTTAGTGTTTTGTTTGGGTTGACTTCGAGGCCACAATCTGCCTACTCCTCGAGTCGTTGTGTGTGTGGATGCTTCCGAGGCTTGTGTTTGTCTCTGTGTTTTAGGTAGTGATTGTTTGGATTGTTTTTTAGGAAGTGTTTGGTTAGATGGTGTGGTGACGATTGTCGCGTTAGTTGGCTCGGCTCGGATCCGGGGCCTCAATCTGCCTACTCCCCGGGTCGAGGTGATGCTTTATCGCTCGTTCGAGTTCAAGGATCAACCCGGGAAAACATTATTCCAATTATATTATATACAACCAGCCGCGGAAACATATATATAAAAGATGTATTTTATAGTATTGCAACATTGGGGATCGTTTAAAATTTTTTCGAGCGTAAGGGGAACGTCATAGTAAAAGTTTAAGAAGCCCTGAATTAGAATATTAAATTATTCGATTCTCACTATTTAAAAAATATAAAAAATTAAATAAAATAAATGGAGATTGTCAAATACTATTATTAATAGATAAAATCTTTCATTTAATTCGTTAATTAATATCATTTATAACTTTTGTCTAAGAAAGAATAATTATTTCACATATAGATCTCTAGAACGATTCCCAAGTTGTATCAGAGTTATTCTGAAATTCTATATTTGAATAATGAATCTAACTAATATGGAAGAGAAATCTAATGGATTTAAGCTCACTCCATAAATGAACTGTTCATTCCTTTAGATGTACAAATTCGCCTTTATAATTAATAAATAGCTAAATGATCAAATTTACAATTTATTTCTTTATAAACATACTAAATATACGGACTCATAAAATCCCTTGGTGTAGAGCGGAAAAATACACCATATGCCTTTATAAATAAAAACGAGTTTTCCTCTTAGACTTGTTAAAAAATCTCTCGTTAATTATTTTGAGAAACTATTGAATTCTATAGATGTATTTATATTATTGCAGTAAATATAGCTATTTCTAAAGTATTGTACTAGGCCTATAATTGTTTAAGAGATTAAACAAAGTGAAATAAAAAAAAATTATATTTTTATTAGAAACCGTCTTTTAAAAAAACATTTCGAAAGCAAACAAGATCTCAGTATTGTCATAAGTAGAGGTTACAAGGGCGGTGGTTAAAAAATTTACAAAATTTAAACAACAAAATCGCAACCGAACTAAACTTATCTAGCTTAATTATCAAATCCCAAGTATTATTTATCTTCTCAGGATTATTTATTTCTCATTTCACAAGTTATGGTTATTAATGATTAATTTAAAATTTTTACAAACTCCCCTATAAAGTTTAATCTAAAACAATAATTTATATATAAATCTAAAATATATTGTCTGAAAAATTGAAAAATAAAAGATATTTAATTAAGATATTATCTCTTTCTATCTACAAAGTTAGATGAGACAATGGCCTAAACTCCTCCGACTCTTGCAATATTATGCCTCTTATTAGTAAACTTGTACATTATATGGCTCTTTCAAGTTTCGGTATTGTTCAAATAATTAATGACAAATTATTTTGCTTTTAAACTTGACATTCCATTATATAAATTCAGAGGTGGAAACATAAAAGACTAAACATTTTATTTTATTAAAAACCTTGATTTTTTAATTTATAAATAAGCAAATATATTATAAATTCAAAAAATAATAATAATAAAAAGTGAACGTAGAGTAAATTGAGAGAATCTAGAGTTTTAAAAAAAGCACCAACAGGCTTTTCAATCCACCTTGCATCTGTATATTTGCAAATATTGTTTTCTTTAATATTTTAGGACTAAGGTGGAGACATCTTTTTAATCGTTTGGTGAGATCCAGGATTTTCCCTTCTTAGGTTTTTCTGGCTATAATCGTGCCTTTATAAAATGAGACTCCCTTTGCGGATTAGACCTTTTTATTCCCAAATACCCCCTCTCCCTGTTCCTTTTGTCAGATTATAAAATCGACATTTATCTTCTTCAATTTACCTCCTCTTATACCATCCAATGTGAAAAGTTCAATTACAATCTTAATTCGTTTTTTTTTTTAAACATCGGGGTGACTATATAAAAGACGATACTTAAGATTGCGTCCATTATATATAGGCAAAAAATAATGAGAAAATTCGAACCAGATAGCACAAAGCCTATGCCTAAGATGCATTGTCTAACAAGTTCAAAAAGAAAATGGTCCTCCTACTCACCGACATTCGTTCTCCATCCTGCAATATTCTGCCAGAGAATGGCAAGTTGGAACAGCAGAGCCTTCTACCCTTTGTGCGCATACAGGGTGCAATTTCTCTTGTGCTACAAGACATTCGTCTTGTTTGTTGTCTGTTTTCCTGAAATAAAAGAAAAGAAAATTTAATTTTTACTCCTAGTAAGGATTTGTATAAATATTGAAAAAGATCTGAACGAAAACAAAAAAAAAAAAAAAAAAAAAAAAAAAATGAAAAAAAATAAAACTGCGACATTATTTGAATTTTTTGTTTTAATAATTATAGGCCATAATTTGAGACTCACTTAATTTTTTATATAAGTTTAATTATTTATTTTAATTTCATTATATTACTAAGAGTCGGCCATCTTCACAGCAGGTGGAATAGTTGGACGGATCCCCCTTAAATTTGGGAGATCCAGACACTTAGGCCACTCGAATTGTGTCATTAATCCTATTGCTGGGGGTGAGATTATCTCTCACTTGAAGAGACTTCTGGCAAATGTGGAAATCATTTTTTGCGTCAAACTGGACTTGAACCCGAGCTGTTTTGCAAGTCTATATAGATCCGCAATCAGCAGCTTATCCGTCTTAGCCACTGCCTCCTCATTTGGTGAAATATTTAAAAATATTTATAATTTTAGTCATTTTATATGATATTTAAGTAATAAAACGAATTAGCCACTCCCTTTGTTCCATCAACAAAATGAACGTCTAATAACACAACTAAAGTAGTTCGGATCATCAAAGATATCGGAATGTACTGAGCTTATAAATGCAATTAAAGCTAAAAATAGTAATTTTTTTTTTTAATAAATAAAGTGGCGATTTCATGTTGTGAGAGGAATAATTTTTTTCCAGCAAATAAAAAATAATTTTTTTTTCAAATTCCAAGGGGGCTAAGTTCTATCTGTCAGGGGTTGAGAGGAAATATGTCCTCCTGCCTTCTAAATCCGCAGCTATGATATGATATGAAGAAAGAATATTTATTATAAAGTCGGGACGGCCTGGCACCTGGTGTTCCAATAAGACTGGTTTAGAAAAAAGAGAACTATTTCTAGTTTTAGGTTCTAGAGGTTCGGCGCTTAAATTAAAGACATACATGTAATTATTTTTGGTGCAACAGTAGTTGGAAATTGACCTTTCTATTTATTATTAACACAAATTTATTAAAATTGAATTTTCTCTCACTCACCTGAAAGTGAATTTCAAAAGAGAGACATTAAGTGAAAATTGTAATTGAGTGATTATGATATTTAACCAATTGTGTGGGTGTTCTATTTTGCTTAATGCCAGAGTTGTTATTGTATATTTATCAAGAGTATTGAATGATGTTTCAATCCAATTGAGAAAGGTAAATCCTCTGCACAGCTGGCAATTAGGCGCCATGTCCGGAGTGCTTCTGGGATCATGCAGTTTGCAGTTCCTATCTAAACATAACTAACTACTAAACTAAATCTTCTATATTTTTTTAAATAATTGAATACACCTATCACAAATTATCTAAAAATCAATATTTTGTTCGACAAATTTTTTTGAACACTTTTTATTTCATATTTGTTTTTAAATCTCCACATAAACAGACAAGTAGAACTTCTCAAATTATTTTTGTAGTTTGAATAATACTTAAACGAAACAAAATTTTTCTAGATTATTATTTAAAAACAAAAAATATTAATTTAAAAGACAAATTAAAGAAATATCTATTTCGGAAGGTATATCTTTTTATCAATATACAAAATTTATTCATCCCTATATATTCCTCTTATTTGTAGATTAGCCTCTTGACATATTCAATTTATATTTATTATATTTCTGCGAAAAATAAATATTCAGCTACGTTGAATTGATGTTTGTCAGGCTCATATTTTCCTCAGAACCTAGCAAGACGATTTTAATGAAATTTTGCAGCTTTATAATCTAGATTAGACTTAAGCTTTTCAATTGCAGCCTCATTGATGTTAATGTTTATAAAACACGAGAGTTTTATTTAAAATTCTAGACTCTTAGAGATATGACTCTGATCGGACGACTGTTTAATTTTATTTATAATATGCGCTTTTTCATACATATAGCACAATCTTTAATTTAAAGTATTAATATAATATCTATATTTCTTAACAAACCAGCTGTTGAACAGACCTGACTTATTCAACTTTAATTTCAAACATTTATGCTCAAAAGCTCTTTATTTTAATCTCTTACCTTAAGTTAAAATATGGTTCCCATGATGTAAGAACCTTGGCGGGGCTTTTCCATATCATTGGATTTGAACCATATTTCAACCAAGGATAAAAGGTTAAAATGCTAAATTTCTGGGCGTTAATCAAATTGTTCAAAATTTTCATTTATTGAAATTTAAAAATTTACAATAATTGGCTTAAAAGAAACTGTAGAATGAATAGAAGCTCTCTTCATTTGACTTTATAAAAAAAGGGACTAAAACAGGTCGATGACATTTACTCACCACCACAGAGGAGTTATTTGATCAAGAACAGACAGACACATCATGTTTAGGTTTTCTTGTTTCAATAACTTCAGTAAATATTAAAAATTTTCATATACGGGCATTCTTATGTGGAATTATATTACAGTAGATTCAAAAAAAATCCCTTTTGCATGTTTTTTCCATTATTGTGAATTTTATACAAAAAAGTCTTATTAAAACTTTTTTAAAGAACTTGTTTGCTTATTAAGACTTTAAATTCAAAGTTAATTATTTAAAAAAATAAATGTCACGAGATTCTCCTATAACCCATCAAAAATAATTGACCCAGCCTTAGTAGAGCCATATTAATTATATTTATTAATTTTGATCAAGTGACCTTTTTGTTTTCATATGCGTACGATTATACCTAAAAGCATCAGGTCAGACGTGTACCTAAGAGTTATGTGACACTCTTGTCTCTCGCACCGAGTCTTGTCTAAGCGAGGAGAAACATTTTTCAGAGATATATTTAATAAAAAATATATCGATTATTGATTATTATTCAAAAAAAGTCGACTAATCTGCCATTTTTCAATAAACAGCAGTTGGCGATTAATGTACCATAAAAATAAAGATTAAACGAAATCTTCAAGTAAAATCCACTTAGTTGTGGGCAAAAAAGCATTAAAATATACAAAAAAGCTTTGATGATATCATTCAGGTGTTTCTCAAAGACTTCATGGGTATAAAAAATTTTTATTGTAAGTAGCTTGTCGTATTTATTATTTAAATATATATTTAAAAAAGCTGTCTGTACCTTTTCTCATATCTTTTCCATCCCTTGTAAGAGGCTCATTTATTGAAAAGATCCTCATTCAGCCTTCCTTTTTACTTGTCCAACATGACAAGAAAAAACACATTAGGAAAATAGCTTTTAAATTTTTTACAATATCGATTTTATTTTGATTGCTTAAATAATTATAAATAAATTTCGTAATGTATTTTTACCGTCAATGTATGAAATTAGGTTTGTCTAAGCAATCTAGACAAATCCTAAAAGGTACCAAACACACCCAGCGAAGTTAGTCCTTTATCCACTCAGGGATTTACATTTGGTTAAGACGTGAATAGCAACCCTACGTTACCCGAGTTAAGGCTCGCATTTCCCCTGCTTCCCTTATGCCAGTTATTCCTCTTCAACAACAAGCGTCAGGCCTTGGGAGAGGCTGACTTACTCAGTCTGCCTTTGTTATGCCGAGCCGAAATACAGATAATGGCAAGAAAATAAAAATAAAATTTCTTATAAAATTCTAATTAAAGATTCAATATAAAGATAAATTCTTATAGAACGTTAAAGGTAAAGTTATGAAGAGTTCTAAAAAATAAAATAAATATTTTAAAAAAATATTATCGTTTTAGATGTTTAAAGAGGTTATCGCAACTCCAGGACAGATCCCCTTTCAAAAAGCTGGAATCCGGGGGTCAGCCTAGTCTTTCGACAGTCCTAGTTACTTCAAGAAATATAAAATTGTTAAATATATTTAATCGAATAATAAAGAAATTTTCATAAAATCTTATTGTCTCTTATTGAGAAACAAATTTAAATTCTGATGGAAAAAACGAAGAAAAATGAATCGATTCTTATGAAGTGATCTCGCCTAGGCAAATAGCTGCCGAAATCAATGGTGATCAGGGTGATGAAGTTAGGAGAGATGGTGAAGACAAATGGTGAGAACACGTTGCCCCTTGGAATTTGGAAAACGTCGGGATTTACGACACCCCCGGCAAAGTGGGATCTGTTTGCTGGGAAAGGGTAACAGCACAGGGAGAAATGGGTCCTTAGGGATTGGGAGGGAACCAGGATGACTCAATCAGGAGACGCACGTATCAAGAGCGGGGCCAAAAAGAAAAGAACACTTAATGAGCGGGAATTCTATTCAGTGTAATACAGCTATGTTAACAACCGACCACTTTTCATATCTCCTATATTATCTATTGTTTCTTTCAATGAATTTATTAATTAATAAACAATTTAGAAACTACAAAAAATTATATCTTTAAATATTTACTTGCTCATAATAGTTCAACATTTCTACAGTTGTAATTGTATGCCATAAATTCGTAAAACATGGTTTTGTGGTTACGTCTGCATGTGTGTATGTAAATTTTTTTTGCTCCCGTTTTCCAAATATTAGTGGCCGGGTTTTGAAGAAAATCGATATTTCAGTTTCACAAGACCTTTAGTTGACTTCATATTATTTGTACAAATAGACAATATTTATATTACTTTTTACTTTCTTTTACCTATATGTGTAATATATAGGGAGAAAGAATTGCAATTGCAAAAAAAAATCGATGTCGATATTTCAGATCAAGTCTAAAAAAATGGCTCTGGCAAAATGTCGTCTGTGTGTGTCAACAAGATTTCTCAAAAACAAAAAAACATTCGAAGCTGAAATTTTATATTTAAGCTCGGTACCTGGTACCTTCGGCGCATGCACGTTGAAGTTCTTGAATAAAATCGGCTAACAAGTATTAGTACTTTACTGATGTACTTTTTTAGTTATTTACAAGTTTCTCAAAATTCCCTCTCTTTGAATAAAATTAATTATATAAAACAATTATTTATTAGAAGATCTTTAAAATATATTATCCCTTATCCACCCTAAAATTGTCTTGGGCACTTTACTTTTACTCTTGTACGTTTTTAGGTTTTAGGTGATTTTATCTTAAACTAATCTGACGATATTGATTAAATTGGCAGTACATTGAACGGCTACCTAGGAAGCTCGACGGAAACAATCTGATGTGACATCATACAGCTTTCCTCAGCTTAGCCAAGAGAAATTTGTGTGATGTGCGTAATCACTTTTTCTTTTAATAGAGAATAATATAATTGTTAAAAATATTTTTTTTTAAATATATCTACTAAGAATTTTTTTTTTTTTTAATTTTTTATACTGAAAGAAAATATTATTGATAAAATAATTTTCTGACACAACTTGAGGATTAATTTTTAATTAGTTTAAAATTTCATTTCTTTTCTAAATAGAGAGAGTCTCTCTCTGAGTCCTTTGGGGAACATAATAGAATCAATTTGCTTTGTACAAACACATCATATCCCAATGACGAGCAGACGATCGGGGCCTGGGCTGTTCAATTTCGAGTACTAATGTCCTTTATAGACCAGTACATTTACCTTATTTCGATTAATAAAAAAATTTGTTTGGTGTCTCTGAGGTGCCAGATCTAGTGGATTCGTGGCAACTACGTATTGACAGAGCTAAGACATATTCTTCTGCTCTCTCTATGCTTATCGCCAGGGTGAGTATTGATCTCACGCAAATGAGAAATGTCGGGGAGGGGGGGGGGGGGAGTCATGTTGTGTGATGGGTCAGTTGTTTTATAAAAATAAGCTTCAAATTTCACTTTTTTTTTTGCTTTATTATCATTTCGGTTACTAAAGCCAAAGAGACATTAGGCAAATTCACGCTATTATCACCATGCTTAAAAAGTTTAAAACGAATAGTCGAAGAGATTAATTTATTTAAAAAGTTATATTTTGAAATAAAATGACTCGTACTATAGAATTTTACTTGATATGTATATTTCAAGTGAAAGAGCCATTACAATTTTTAGATTCTTTTATATTTTTTGTCTGTCTGTCTGTCAGAACTCTGGACAACATTTTCTACTCCATTTTTAATACCCTTTCCGATGATCTACAAATCTGAAATTTTTTATATAAGCTCAGCTACTATGACAATATATTTTAGTAGAACGAAGCAAAAATGGGCAAAAATTTACAGGATATTTCATTTGAAGTTCATAGCTGAAAAACTGAAATATCTCTTTAACTATTGTATTAAGTTTAGCGAAAAAATACCCATATTCATTTTGAACAGCTTTTGTTTGATATAAATTTTGTTTGTATTTCTTAGAAATCAAAAATTCATAAATTAGAATTGTTAGTAATTACAACGCCATTCAAGAATCGATAAAAAAATGTTCTTTCAATTTATACTTGTTTAAAAAAAAAAAAAAGGAATAAATAGATCAAAAAATTATAAAATAAAAATCTAAATCTCTACAATATTATAATCCGAAAATGTTTGCCAAGACAGGCTGCTTGGCTAATATGTCTCGTCATGTTGACGTTGCCATAGATTGCAAGCAGAGTTTGACATTTATTAGATTAACTAATAAAAGAAAGTAAAAATATTTCGGGGATGTATTGGTAAATTTATAAAAAAAACGCTTTTATTTAAAATATAATAAAAAGAGGAAAATAACTTTTCGCATAAAATTGTTGAATATTTATGACAAAAATAAAAGCGTGGGCTCTCATTGAAACTTAAAATATTGTTAATGGGAATTTAAATTAAATATCCAATGAGAGCCCACGATTTTATATTATGTCATAAATATTCAACAATTTAATGCAAAAAGTTATTTTCCTCTTTTTACTGCATTTTAATTAAAAGGGGTTTTAAAATAAAATTTTTTTAATTTTATTTTTTATCATATTAATTTGAAGCTCACTGGTTGATAATGGTTACTGGTCGCCCTTTCATATAATTATTCCAGACGATTAAGTCGAGTGATTTTTTACTTTATACTTTCTCTTACCTATATATGAAATACATAGTGAGAGAGTAATGTATCGCAAAAAAATCGATGTCGAGATTTCAACGAAAATACACGTTTTGAAGTCCCTCCCGTGTCGCTTACATCCCCAAACTTTTGAATAAAATTGGCCAACGGGAACTAGTATTTTACTGATGTATTTTTTAGTTTTGTTCGATTTTCCCAAAGTTGGTTCTCACATCACTCAGCTTTACTTACCTTAGGTAAGAGAAAGTTGTGTGATGTGCGTTTAATCACACCATATTTTTTCTATAAAATTTAAAAAAAGAAATGAAAAAAGATTCTATTATGTGTTAGAAAAAGTCAAAAGGATTATATAGTCCCTCTAGCATGATCTCTTGAGGCAAAAGAAGAAGCATAAATTGAAGAATTTTAGGGATGGGAAATGAAGGAAGGGGGAATTTTAAAAAATGGGAATAGCCATCATATATCCATCGGTGCAAGTTACGGTCCGGGTGCCACTAGACAAGTGCCGTTGTATATGAGAGTAATATCTAAAAAAATAAACTTGAATATATTTTTAAATTTTAGCATGTCTCAGTGATAAATGTGTTCTTTACAAAAAGCTCAAATGTACATATTTCAATGTTGTTTGTTCGTCTCCTTAGTTAACCAATTTTGTTATCTGAAACGTTTTCTAATTTTCTAAAGATTTTTCATCCATCCCCTAGGGAGAGAAGAATAGAACCAGCAATTTATTGAGTATACCTGAAACAATTTAGTAAAACCTTCAAATTTGATTTTAACAAATTTAATATGTAACACAGCCAAGCTAAAATAGAATCGATATCACTCCAAGGCTAAAAGTTATGACACTCAGGGGCTCACATCTGGTGAGTACGAGGATGACGAACACTAATTATCTTCGGCTTTTCTTCTGCCCCTGTATGCTAGTATTTATCAGGCTATGAGATGGGCCAGCTTGCGCTCTTTATCCGTTGTATCTATAATTTTTTATGCTAGAAAATAACATCTGCTCATTCCTTTAGAGCAGGGATCTCGAAACAGCACTGCTTTCATCTGGCCGTAGATTAAATCAGATTGGCAATTACACTAAACCAACCTTTCATTTTTTGAACTCGATGAACTTTTTTGAGAAAGAAATATATCCAATTTATCTGATAACTGATGGACAAGTCGCTTCTTATTATATATTAATTATAATTATTATATTTTAGTATTATTATAATTTAAGACTTAAGAAGTAATTTTGGTGATCAAAAAAATATCTTCCTCGCTCTCTTTGCCAATCCGGACTGAGGACAAAAAACTTAAGAATGTATTAAGAGTAGTGGAGTAGGGACTGTATTGTTGTTCACTTAGTAAATGTATTTATTTAGACCTCAAAACTGAAATTTCGACATCATTCTATGAGATTGTAATACTTTCTCACTATATACATGTATTTCACATATAGGCAAGAAAAAGTAAAATTAAAAAAAAAAAAAAAGAATTATTATTTTTAATTCCAAAAAAAAACTTTTTGTTTAGTAGAGAATGTTTATTTTTCCAGATTCTGCTAGACCATGATTTTCTCGTTTTCGCTACGACTCTGCATCTACACTTTATGCAAACAGGTACCGACAACATTTAAACAAACCACCAAGTATCATTTTAATCTTGAAACGTACACTCTGTTATTGATTATGCACTAAATACTTAATTAACTTTAATTAGTTGCTATGTAATATTGTACAAATTAATTAAAGTTATTAACCCCAGACCACTCATCTGGGAAGTAAAGTTCATTTCCAGGATCTTAATTAACGGAAATTATATCCACTATTACTCTTATAGCAATTTTATAAAATAGTGACTCCAATTTTCTGTTTTGATGGGTTGTGAGATTTTCTCAATAAAAAATTTTAAAAGACTTGTTTAAGTGTAATTCTGCTTTATTATTTAGATGAATTTTTAAGCAATTAAACTGAATAAATTAATTATTTTGGTATGAAAGGAGAAAGCGAACGTTTCTGGGTTCTAATGGTAAACCACTAACCCAAAGAATACAGATATTACTCCTGTATGTGTAAGTAAGTTTAAAGTTCTAAATTTCCTTTGAAAATAAAATTTTTCTAAACAAACAAATGGAGGATCAAATCGCATATTTTCAAAATTTCATTAAAATTTTAAAGGTTATTTGATTTAATTTGCAAAATTAAAATTTTCTATTATAACGAGCAAAAGCTAAATAAAACTTATTTAGTACAAGTCCTTAATTGTCAATGTCATTTGTACAAACGGAATTTTCAAATGAAAAGTTCCCTTACAAGTGGATTAATATATATATATATATATATATAGATAGAGAGAGAGAGAGAGAGAGTTTAAAGAGAAAGAGAGAGAGAAGAATCATTTTACAATTAAATTAATCATGACAGCAAACGAATTAAATTAAAGGAGATAGAGAAATAGTTCACTAATTGCTTAAATAAATTTATTTTTTATGAGTTTATGGAAACAACCAGCAAATTAATCAGTCCACTCTTCATCAATTTATTCTCGAATATTTTGATAAATATCTCACTGAATAAATGGAATTAAAGTGGGTTGAATAATTTGCTGCTCTTTCCTTCAATCAACACAATTTCTAATTATTGGGGGGAAAAATTATGTATAAATACAGGTGTATATATATGCTGGATAAATGCGTTTTAACTTACTGGAAGGTAGGCAACCCAAATGACCAATACCCCAATGATATTTCCTTTAATTACTCCAGAGCTCCTCAAGATGGATCACCCATGCGCAGTTGGAAAATCTCCCTAGAAATTATACACTGCATATGAGCCATAGGCGTCCGAGGGTGACGGCAAGAGTGTGCATCCCTCCCCTCCCCCTGGGATCGAATAAAAAATTCCACAAATTATAATCATAAAAGTGAGATAAGTGATGGCGATTTATGATTTTTAACTTTATTTATTTAAACAAATCTCAATTTGAAAATTTTAAACATATAGATAAATTAAATGACAATGTTGTAAAAACGAATAGAACCAACGAAACAGCTAATATAAGCTTATTTATAGAAATCAAAATTAATATTTAATTTTTGAGTCATTAAAATATAGGCTAATATATTTTTGAAAATCATTTTATTTTATCAAATATTATTTGAGACCAGTCGGTCTGTTTGCCCTCTGTGATTAGCAAGTAAAGTTATTTACTAACTTAGTTATTAAAGTTTATTTTAAAATTTAAAAAGAATTTTTTACTAACTAACATATATTAGTTTACGTGTTATTTTTATGATTTTTTGCTTATTAACTGAAATAATTTTGCTTTGCTCCCACCTGAAAATTTTTTTGCAGCCTCTGTCATGAGTGTTCTGTTATTGAGCAATGAGTCGGTGTGTTGGGTTGTCATGAAAATGCCCCGTGGTTTATAAGCAAGTCGTGTATCATGAGAAAATTTTTTAAATTGGAGCTAGACTTTCCAATTCAGATTGATTTTGCTACAACGTCTCTTCGTGGCTCCTTTAGATTTTTACTGTTACGCCCCCCCCCCTCTCCTAGCCCCCTAATTTCTCTGCTTATGAACAACGCGTCCTTTTTTAAATTAAAAACATTTATTTGGAGCTATTCACGATTATTTTTTAATTTTCTCAACTAAAAGAGCCATTTGATCATCTTGCATTTTTTTTTATTCTACAAAAATTTCTATAATATATAAAGTTTGCAAATAAATATCAAAAGAGGACAAATAGCAATATTTATTTTCCACTTATTCCCTCTATTTGCAAACATTTCAGAATTTCATATTTAATACAAAAAATATCTCTTTTTCGAATATTATGCTTATTTTCGAAACGTAATGGGATATTATGCAGAAAATGAGTATTGCTTTTTTTCTATTTTGAATGTTTCGTTATAATTTCAAAATAAAAGGATGAATTCCCACTATAATAAATAAATATGAATGCAGTATAGGTAAATTAACTAAGAGAAAAAATAAATTCCCATCATTTCCTCCCACGATTAGAGTAATCTTCCTGCCCATAATTTACAATCTCCAAGAATATATTAATAAATATAAGTTCATTTTTGAATGCCTCCTATAATTGTATTAATTAATTAATAATTGTATAATATTTAAATAAAATTCCGACATCAAATATTTTTTGCGATAGCAATACTTTCTTTATATATTTTATATTACAAATAAGAAAAAGTAAAAATTAAATCCTCTTCCAAATAATAAATTCTAGTGTGACTAAACGCATATCTTACATAAGGGAGGAAACCTGAGTGATGTGCTGTCACACCAGATTTTTTGCATCGGACCCACTAGATAGCCGTTTTCTAAATTCATCTCTTAATAGAACAACAATTTAATCAATATTGTTAAAGAGGTTTAAGAGAAAATAACAAAAAAACCCAAAAACATACAATAGTGAGCTCAAAACAATTTTGAGATGCTAAGGGTTAACATACTTCAAAGATCATCCAATAAATAATTGTTTCATGAGTTTTAATCAAAATCGTTAGAATGAATTTTGAGAAAATCGAAAAAAACTAAAAAAAGTCCATCAGTGAAGTGCTAGTATTCGCAAGTCAATTTTATTCAAAAGTTTCGAGGTAGAAGGAACAACTAGAAGTAGCTGAAATATAAAATTTCAACCTCGAACTTTTTTTCGTTTTTGAGAAACCTTCTTCGCAGATCATTTTGTGAGACTATTTTTTAGACTAATTACCAAATTGGTGAGGCCATGATTTATGGCGATATTAAGATATCGTATGACCAGCACAATGGATGATTAATCAATTACCTTAATTGAGATTGGAATTCGCTTCTTTCCATTTTATTAAATAGTTGTTTGAACCTCATGCCATACATCCTTCATAGCCAGGGTTCGGGACTGTCAGCAGTCGATCGTTAAACCAAAATACGGTGATATTTACTATTAATGTTAAGCTCTTATTAATATATCTCTTGTACGTTAGATATTTCAAAGAAACTTTCTTGGGATTATCCTGGGGTGGGTTCTTCTCTTGTGGAGGAGGAGAAATTTTTGTCATTTCAACTTAGGATTAGAATAGAAGCTTAATTCTGGCTAATCGGCTTGTATATTTTAAAATTATTGTTAAAGATGAAACGTTTTGATTAAATATAAATATATTTTTTTGCTTCATTAATTGAAAGCAAATTATTTATAAGATTTTTAAAAAATTTAATTAATATTAAATTTTTTAAACATTATATTTTACTCATTTAAATATAGCTATATATATTTTATAAATTCTATAGCTAAATTAATAAATTCTTATTAAATGTTTCAAATGTAAATAAAAGGATAAAAGGAAACCAGCTTAAGTTTTATCTCCAATACCGGAAACTCTTTTTCAATCTTGAATTTTTTAAATTAAAAAAAATTTAATTAGTTAATATTTACATGGAGATCCTTTTATGTCTAAATTTTCAAAGGCATGGCCAATTAATCTGGTCAGAGTGCTCGGCTCAAAGTAAAGGGAATTTCGACCCCACAAAAAGGATCCCCTGCAGCCCCAGTTCTGATTAATGTTTTGTTCTATTTGTTTCTTGGAGAATAGAGAACCCAATTTGAACCTTTCCTCTAGGAAAAAAAATGAAGAATGAAAGATTTATTTTCTTAAAATAGTGAGATATAAACATACATTTTATTTGTTATACTCAACTGACTTAATCTAGGTTAAAAATTAGAAGAGTATTGTATTATTTTATATTTGTAGTAAAAGAACACAAAATGTATTAAGATTATCGGTAGCGTACGGTTGAGGAGGGAAAGGTTAGAATGGCAAGAGCTTCATATCCATCCGCAAAAGAGGGAAATAAATCTCCTTTTGTATTATCTTTAACAATGTGTTCGTCATAACACAAAACTAATCCCAGGGAGTTTTTATTTTCTCGTATACGTAGTATAGGGAAGATGTTGTAATTGTCCAATCTCGAGAGTTTGATTATTCTTGACGATGTGGATCCCTAAATCCGAAAATACCATTTTTCGAATTATTAATATGTCTGTGTATCTGTTATATATATATATATATATATATATGTGTGTGTGTGTGTGTGTGTGTGTTTGTCGTTAAACAATAACTTGAGCTTTAATGTAGATCAATCAAATTTTATATACGTGATTACAGCAAAATCATAGATGACTATCAACTTTTGGGCTATTTCCGGCAACAGTAAGTGGTACTGAAACGTTTTTCTAAAAATGGTGATAATTAACCTATATATATGTATAATACGAAGACGAGGGGAAACCATTTCCAATTTTTTTTTTTTAGATAATAAAAAATATTTTTTTTATATTCTTATTCAAATAAAATAATTTTTGTTTCAGAAATAGAATTTTTATTAAGGAATTATTTATTCTATGAAGAAGAAAATTTATTTTAATAATTAGACCTACTTGGGACATATTTGAGATAAACCGATACTTCTTTCTTTTGACTCTCTTTTAGTGAGGTTAAGATGTTCATTCATGCCTTCACTTGTCTTACAATAACTTCCCAATTGGTAATAGCGCGAAGGGAGTATTTTCTATATTTTTAATCAGTTTTGATTAATAAATTTCAAATTTTATTTGTCTTCTGATGAAAGGATTCTTATAGGGCTCCATAATATTGAATTCATCTAAATAATAATAAATAATTATTGCCAAAAAATTAGCCAATAATTGTTTCATTTCAAATTTACATTTGCAACTTGTTAACTAGTTTGTTTTTTCGTGAATCAAAAGTATGGTCCACTTGTCGAGACACAGCTCGGCAGCACAATAATTTAAAACCCTCTTTTTTAAGAAACATCTTGCATGTTTTCGAGAGAGTGGCTTAAAGAATCAAAACCAGATTTTAAATAAATAATTTTCTTGTAAATAGTAAGACATCATTCATTGAACTGGAAATGGTACTTCACTTCAAATTCAAAATTTTCTCTCAACCATTACCTTTGATCTAATTAATCAAATCCAGTCAACAATCGAATTATCCAAAAACAATTTGTTTTCGTTTTTTTTTTTATTTTTTTTATTTTTTTATTTAATATTTAATTTTATCTTTTCGCTTTAAATAGAATACTTTTATTTTTATATCAAAACTTTTTCGAATGTTTTTTGCAGGTCAAATTGACTAGTAGTTTTGGGGCAGGAATTTCACTGTACAGGATTCCTTTCAGCCAGGTCCATTCCGAGGGAATCCCTTTGAAGGCCCTGGTCAAAGCCAAAGTCAAAACAACATTTAATGAATAGATTCATTTCGCTTGTAAACCCTCGGGGTACTTCTCCAAAATTGAAATTTCTCATAAATAAAAAATTTGTTCATAGATATCTTAATAAATTGTTAAAAAAAAAAATATACGCTTTTTTTTAAGGTTTGTTAATAGAAATTATTTTGAATAAATTAAAAAAAAAAACATTAAAAACAAACATTGATGTAAATTGTTATTGTTAAATTTTTAAATACTATTTATCTGAGATCTGAGAAGTCACCATACGCCATGTTTTTTCCTGCCCTATATTCAGTCTTTCCTTTCTCTCCCTACACGCTTTGCTTTTTTAGTGATCGAACATTGATTTTGTTCGGAAATAACCATTAATATTTTTATCTATTTATACATTCAAATGTGTGTGTAGTTAAGGAGTCACAATTGTTTATTAAGTAAGCTGATTAAAAGTTAAATGAACACACTTGTGCGAAGAAATCGACTTTTGTCAGTGAAATATTGGTCATAAAAATTATTTCAAAATATCTCTTTTTATCTATGTTTAATTAAATTTTTCAATTTTAAATTAAGAATGATTCAGCGTCTATTTTATTTTTATACTCTAAAGAATTTTTCCCTATTCTTTGCCATTTGTTGTTGACATTTAGTCGCTTGTATATTTTTTTTGTCCTCAAAATGGACCTGAACTGGGAGTGAGTTGGCCTTTTTTTATTAATTTATATACCTTCTTATATAAATTGTCACCTCATGAGGATAATTAATATTGAATTGATAATAAAATAGATCACTTCTCGAATATTTAAATAAATAAGTTTGCTTAAATTTGGATTTGTAAAAAGATAGAAACCTAGATATAAGTTTAGATCACCATATGTTTAAATGCTAGTGAGAGTTGGGAGCTAGGAACCCTCGCCCCTCCCCATTTCTCTGTATGCGACTGATTCCAACATTCATTCTTAGAGCCTAAGTATTCGAAAATTGTAGATTACCTTGTGAACAAACTTGGGTTACAAATTCGAGAAGTGATCTGATATTAGATGCATCTGCCATGGCCTTGACTGTAAGGAGCTTAGAGGAATATGCCTTCCAATTAAGGGTCTTAAGGGATTATTGGCCCCTTTGGCTGGATTTCAGATATGGTTTGAGTGGGACCTATTTTTACTTTCTCTTACCTATATATGTAGTGAGAAAGTATTGTTATCGCTAAAAAATCGATGTCGAAATTTCAACGGAAATACACGTTTTGAGGTCCGCTGTGTTAAAAAAATGGGTCACGAAAAATGGTCTCTCTATATGCGTGTGTGTGTGAACAAGATTTATCTAAAAGAAAAAACGAATAGGGCTGAAATTTTATATTTAAGCTCGGTATCCTCGTCGCTTGCACCTCGAAGCCTTTGAATAAAAGAGGCCATCGGGTCCTAGTACTTTACTGATATAATTTTTTTTCTTTGATTTTTTCGAAATTTGCTCTAACGATTTGGTTTAAAATTCATAAAACAATTAGTTATTAGATGATCTTTAAAATGTATGAACTTTTAGATGCTAACAAAAGCGGCACTATTTAATTGCTAATTTGCGCTCTTGTCACCATGATCAGTCTTAAATTCGTTTAGCACAAGATTCAAACCATCCGTTAAAATTTAACATTTACATGTATTATAAACAAATCGAAGACCATGGTTAAAAATTAGTTCGCTTCCGGTTGACAAGAAGTAGTACTTTACGTGAAACACACCTATATAAGTGTATACGAGAAAGTCAAAGAGAGGCCATTTCCGATTTATTGCATATAATCGAATTTTCTTATAAAGTTGGGGTCGTCCTAGAAAAATAACTACACGTGTGCAAATAAATAAAAAAATGTTTATTTTTTGTCTTTATTTATCATTTATAACGAAAATAAAGTAACATCCCAAACAAATAATTTGATTATTATTAATTAAAAAATCCAGAGGGCGGAGAGAGACGAAGGGCGCAAGGCGTGTGAGAGTCATTTTTAATTGGTCCTTGGCTCGGGTGTAGGCGATGACTCTCAAGGGACCAATTTTAAGGGGCCACCACACAAAGACAGGGACATAGCACATACACTATACATCCACGAATAGATCGCTCACATCTACAAAAGGACAAACATACACATAAACCTCTCACGGGACGGCAGCCTATCCGGATGGCCGGTCACGAAACCCGGGGGCGACGATCGAAATGGGAATGAGGGAGAACCCCCTTTTCACGGGGAGGGGGGGGTGGGAAGAGTCTACCGAAAGGAAAGGTTTCCTTCCTTCCATCAGCTGAAATGGTAGAAGGGTCCCAATGGACCTTCTGGCTATCGAACTGTGGACGATAACACTCAGGGTGTTAGAGACCCTCAGGTCACCACCTCCTTACTCTTTACCCCAGGTTCGGAATGCAGTGCCCGAATTGCGTAGCTCGATTGATTGAGACAACTTACCAGAAATTATAGATATAATACAATCCACCTTTTCTTTCTTTCTTTTTATTATTATTATTATTAATATTAAATTAAATTTTCTTATAATTTTTTAAAATCTCAATTAAAAATTCGATTTGTTTAAGAAATCATGTAGCTAAAATTCTTTTAAAACCATAAAAAAAAAACATAATAATCATAGGTTCCAATTAATATTGATTTAGTTTTATTCTTTTTTATTTATCAAATTATTTACAGACAAGAATGTTCTCTGAGGTTAGAGAAATTTATTTTTCATGTATAAGTAGGTATATGTATAACAATTCTAGATCCAAATTAAAAATAAGAGGGAGTTAAGTTAAATATTCTACTATATTAGATAAAAGCGAAAACTTCTCCGACCTAGAAATTTTTGGCACTTTCATTTCCATCATCACTAATCTAATAAATTATATCTACATAATATTATAACCTTAATTTTACAAATTTTTATTTTATTATACATTCCGAAATTCATGCGTTTTCTCAAGCACCCTTTTACTATATGTTATATATAAATGCTATAATAAATTCGACAAGCTTCTTACTTGAACATGCACAATTAGTCAAACAAGTTGTTTGTGAGTTAAGATCAAAGTAAATCGACGGAATATTATTATATTTGCGAATTGTTGAAAGGGTCTATTATTCGATCTTGAAATTATTTCTCATTAGCGATTGTCGTCTTGCAATTCGTCTAACGATCCGAAATGTCTCAAACAGAGCTTATATATTGTTCCCCATTTTGCTAAGCGGCTCTTACCCTCCCCTTCTACTAAGATAACCTCGCGATGTCTTTTCAAACTTGCAGCAAAATCCTTCTTATGTATTCATTTCAAATATCCGAACAAGAAAAAAGGAGAATTTCAAATTATTTTAAATTGTTGAGAACAGGCAAGGCCAAGGTTCCAGGAATATTTATAGAAATATATTATCTCAAGAGTGTAATACTAGACTTATCAAGTAAAAACGCTAAGTATTGTGAAGAAATAATTGAATTATAATTATTTCAGGGTAACACAAGAAAATAAAGACGCGACAGAAAATGACAATCCGGTCCGTCACTTGGCCTGGCGCCTAATTAAAAGAAAAGAATAGGTGTACACTATTGTTGGTTAGAGAGAACTTTTGTTCTCTTAATGTGAGTGAATTCCTTTTAGAAAAAATTATATTTCAAGAAACAATTAGCTAATTTTTTTAACAGGCTGAAGAAAAAATAAAAAAGTACATCAGAAAAGAAATAGTACCCGTTGGCTGATTTTATTTAAAAGCTTCGAGTTGCAACGAAGGTATCTATTTTTTTTTTTTCAGCCTCGTTTTTGAGAAATCAAATAATACACAGAGAGACAGAATTTTTTAGACTCATAAGACCTCAAAACGTGTATTTCCGTTGAAATCTAGGCATCGATTTTTTTCTTTCTCATTATTTATTACATATATAGGTAAGAGAAAGTAAAAAATACCAAGCTATCAATTATTATGGTTTGTTTTTATTTTCTTAAGGACAAAACTACACTTGTTGGAAGAGAAACAAGAGAGGTTTAAAATATTTAATTTTTTAAAAGGCAGCAACGTTTCAGTCTTTTTTAGAAGTAGCTTCCAACTTTATCCGGTCCGTCACTTGGCCTGGCGCCTAATTAAAAGAAAAGAATAGGTGTACACTATTGTTGGTTAGAGAGAACTTTTGTTCTCTTAATGTGAGTGAATTCCTTTTAGAAAAAATTATATTTCAAGAAACAAGAAATCCTAGTCAAGTGAGGCACAATTTACATCTAGAAAAGAATATATGTTTATCTAGTTGGGAACTCATTTGCTGAGTATAAGGCTTAAATATGGTCTTAAAAGGGATTAAAAATTTAACAAATAAAATCATTTTGACTTGAGTACCAATCCATCATTCATCATCTGGTAATAACAACTTCTACAGATAATTATTTTTTTTCTTCTCAAAATTACATTGATTTTATCGATTTATTAATTTTTTTTTTATAGTTATTTAATTTTAAATTTTTAGTTACATCAAACTAGGAATCTAATTAGCATTATAATTTATAAAATATTAGCTGCACAGCCCATCTTCGGCAGGCTACACACCTAGGCAGGAGGACTTCTCCTCCTGAACCCTCTAAGTCTTCTGTTAAAAAATTTTTGGCCTAGGTTTTTTTTTTGCTTTTTATAATAGAAATAATCTGAGTTCGCAATTATACTAAGGTGATCAAACAATTTTATTAATTAGATGTGTCATTATTAATTTTTCATTTTTGTCATTATCCTGGTCTTAATTGAAATTTATCTATCTAATAACAAACAAATCTTTTAAAAATTATTGTCAATAAATAATTACGTGACAAGACTCTCGTTCACTGGTTTCAGACAATTTTTTATATACGTACTTTTTGGCTTGGGCCCGCCTTCTCCTAAATTACGTGAAGTCATTCGTTTCAGACATTTATTACATACACCTCCTGAAGTGTTTAATATTATTTTTCACTTATTTATACCCCGGGAAAACCTCATCTCAAAATTCGTCTCCGAGTGCCCGAATTAACACATTCTAAATGAAATTATGCTTTCCTCCACATAAATACGGTGGTTTTCCACCCCTAATCTGAAATGCTTATAATCTCAAACCTGTTCTGTAAAATTCTCTAAACAGTGAAAAAATCTCATGAATATTCGTCGTTAAATCTCGAAGATATTCAATTTATTACTTCAATGCAATTCCTCTAAAAAGTGAGTTAACTACCTACCCCTAATCTGAATTAATCATAGCCTAAAATCACCTCCGAAAAACTCTCTACATATTGGAAAATACCACCAGTAGTTTCGGAGTCTATGCGTTACAGACAGATAGAGGATTTGTCCTTTATATAATAGTATAGATTTTTCTTTCAGTTCAATTTTTTTTTAATCAGTTTTAGATCATACTATTTTAAAATTCTTTTCAGCATCTGAGATACAACTATCAAATTGTTCTGAAGAGAACAAATATACCTCATTCGAAAAGTCTCAATTTTGAATTTTATTGAGCATCCAAAGGCTGCCTTATTGCTGAATCTGCCCTTTTCTCTTTTATAATTAATTCTTTTTAAAAATTTTTAAGAGAGATTCTTAATAATGTATTTTAATATTAATTTCGTTATTAAGTACGAGATAGCATATTTTAATAGCATAACAAAAATACATTTCATAAAATCCTGAATCTTAGATATCCCTGTTATCATGTTCTATAACGATTTGAGGTAATTTAAAATTTCCCTTTTTACTCATTCTGATAAACGAAATGAATATATAAGAAGGATTTGACTTGTAAGATAGAAAAAGATGAAATTTTCGTGAATGTTCAACTCAACTGTCTTTCTAAACATAAAGCGCACATTATGTGAAGATTTCTCCATAGTAATAGAAAAGGAAAATTTGCTTACAGGCCCCAGAATCTAAGAAATCTGTTTATAGAAACAATAGATGATAGTATGAGCTTTTGAAGGGAAACTATTATGATACCCACTCCCTCCTCCCCCCAATTTTTACGTTTATTCTCAAAAGAATTCCAAAATGCAAAAAAATTTTAATGGGCGTATGTGTATATGTATGTAGTTTTTATTTCGACTTATATCTCAGAAACTACTCATCCGAGTAGATGAAACTTAACAACTTTATAAATTTCGAAGTTCCTATGAAGGCCTTCAAATTTTAAAAAAAGCATCCCAAGATTTATCACGCACCACGATATTCTCAGCATCCGCTGGGCCAAATCTTTTAAAACTTGGTGATAATAATTAAGACATTTGTCTTGTTTGCCCTGGACCATTTTCATACCAATACGTTGAATAGGAGCAACAAATTGGGTATAAGATTGTAAACATGTCATCAGAGAGAGAAACTCTGGAATTTTATTTAATCTCTTAGGCTTTTTTTTTTTTTTTTTAATAATAATTACTTTTATACAAATGCTCAATTTACTCAATAAACCATCTTAACAAAAATCATCAAATAATTTTATAATGTGCAAAACTCTTCTTAAACGGGATGATTTAAGGTATTATAATTCTCCAAGACCTGTAGGCTCTGATAGAAATGAGAGCATCATTCTTCCAATACAGTTTTTTCTATATTAAAACTAATTTAGTAATAAAAAAAAATGTTAAAATTAAAAGAAACTTATTTCCAAGGAATGGCTGGAACGCATTTTTCTTGTTATTACATAAGTTGTTGTATAATATAAAAAATTGTTCCGTTTCGCCGAAACGAATAGAATAGCTGTTCACTAGCATTCGTGTCTACAGTACTAGAGTTGCTTTTTTTATTTATTATTAAGTCCAGCAGTATCGAAAATGAACATCCCGGTGAAATACGCTCTCAAATGAGGTATTGATCAGAGATATAGGACTAGTCCTGGGTAAACAGACTTCAAATGATTATTTATGTACAATTCAGATTCACATGACTCTGTACCTGAATAAAATCATAGAATGAGTAACCGAAATGGTGTTTTAATATAAATAATTCAGAGTTAAATCAAATATGTAATTTATTTATTTGCGATTTGTTAATTTTTCATGGCAATAATAACTTGTAAACACTGTAATATAGGCCTTAATTATTTAACTTAATTATTCTAGATAACAATTAATAAGACTTGGCAAAAATTTCATTTATAGTTTTATCATAATTGATATTGAAATTACAAACGAACAGCAGTTTTCCTTTAACGACGATTGTGCATCTTCGAGCACAAACTTTTAAAGGTCTGTAAAAGCTAAAAGTCGACGGGGGAAGATGCCTGGAATAATAAGACTCGTCATTCAACTGGAATCGCGTATAACTCTAACACTGACATTTGATGTTGTCAATCTGTCAATAAGAATTGTTTAAATCGATATTAGAAATCCATCCACAAGCCCTTTTTGCTAAATGGAATTCGTTTCGATTGGGTTTATTTTGACCAATGAAATCCAAGATATTTATTTATTTAAAATATATTACAAATTCTTAGTTGCCTATATAAAATGATTCATAAGATTCATTTAAGAAGCGAGTAGAATTAGAATAATTTTATTTGAAATATTCTACTTATTTTTCCTTTCACTTTGTTAAATTTAATACGCTTTTATTCACATTAGACTGGATAATTAAAGTAAATAAAAATAAATGTTTTTACATACAGGAGCTCATTTCTGGAGAGTAGAGTTCTAGAGAGGTGACTACGAGTTACTAGAGCTAAGAGTAGAATTTCTTCTATTTCCTGTATTTCACTATTTTCCTTGAGTGTTCATCAAGATTCAGGCTGTGCGACGGGTCGGCTTGCTTTTTCTTTCATTCTCATTTATAATAATGGCTGGGAGATGGAATTTTTAAAATATATTTAATTTAATATCCAGCAAATGAAAATATTTAAATTATCAAATTTTTTTCTTTTAAATTTATCTAATATGAAGTAATTTGAAATTAACTTTGTAGTTATTTATTTAATTTTATTAAATGTTTTTATTTTATTAAATGTTTTTTGTTTTAATATTTTATCCAAAATTGTTTGCAAAAGATCCTAGAAATGAACTAAAATAAAATACCATTTTTATAACTCATAATAAATGTCTTCTTGGTGTTAATGCTTAAACGTTTATTGAACCAATATGTTATTTACTTTATAAGTGGGGTTGGTACTTACTAAACTTGTTTTTGTAAACTTGATCTTATGTTTAAGATATGAAACCCAAATTGTCCAACAAAGTTTAGTTATTTTTAAAAGCAAAAGTTTACCACTAACACCACGGCATTTGATACTATTTATAGTATTAGTAGTAATATGAATAGTTTTGAAATTAGAGATTACAATGATTAATTCGCTAAGATATTTTTCTGTATATTGCTTCGCTGTTATCTCAAGAATCCAAAATAATATTTTCTACACAAAATATTAACTAGTTATTTTTAGTGAGTATATTTTTTGCTTGGGACAAGTGATTATTTTTTAGTTAATTAACTTGGACTTAATTAAAGTCTGCTTCGAGACATACATTGAAATATTAATATCTGATTCACATGAATCAAAAATAGTTATCGAAACACTATGTAAAACAAAATATTAACTTTTAATTGTAAATATTTAAAAAGCCTCTCTAATTTATTTTTAAAGGATAATAAAAAGTTAAATTCTGTCTAATTTGTAGAAGATAGCTTAACTTATTTAAGTATATTTTTAATAGTCAACTAATAATATTTAAAAATTTTAATTTTAAAAATAATAATTAGACAATTTCACTTACAAATGATCTCTGAAGCTAGTGTATTAATTTTAATGTAAATTTTCTAACTATGCTATCGAGTTGAGTATACAAATTATCTAGTATTTTTATTTTCTTTTATATATTTATATAATATAGAGTGAGAAAGTATTGCAATCACAAAAAATATCGTTGTCTAGAAATACACGTTTTGAGGTCCCCTGAGTCTAAAAAAATAGCCTGCGCAAAATGGTCGGTCTATGTATGTGCTTGTACTTCGAGGCTTTGGAATAAAATAGACCAACAAGTACTAGTACTTTATTAGTTTTTTCGATTTTCTCAAAATTCACTCTAACGATTTTAATTAAAATTCATAAAACAATTATTTATTAGATGATCTTGGAAATGTATTAAACCTTATCGCTTCCAAAATTGTTTGGGGCCCTTACTTACTCGTGTACGTTTATAGGTTTTTTGTAATTTTCTCTTAAACAATATTGATTAAATTGTCTATACATTGTCCTATTAAGAGATTAATTTAGAGAACGACTACTTAGTGGGCCGACGCAAAAAATCTGGTGTGACCGCACATCACTCAGCTTTAAATCCCTTAGGTAAGAGAAAGTTGTGCGTTAAGTCACACCAGATTTTTAAATGTTTTTTGGGGATTTGAATATTTCTGATTTTGATGATGTTGTCTTCGTGCGCGAAAGCACCTCGGTTATAAAGGGGGTATATACCCCAAGATGTAACCCTTTAAGTCCATTGAAATAAAAATGAATGATTGCGTTATAAATATTTACATTCTTATATTGTTCCAATAAAAATAAATTGATGGAAACCATTTGATTAAGCTGATTGATATATTCTGTGTTTGGGATAATTGTGAGCTCAAATATATATGGAGGATTTTATACCCCTCTCCTCTCTCTGCAATATATACTAAATATACTCCGTCGTAAAAGGTGACTATAAGGTTCCTCTGCTCTGATTTACGATCTTTAATCTTAAACAATTTGGGTTTGGTTGGTTTCTAATTTGTGGGATATAAAATAATACGATTTTTGATTAAAAAAGCTTAAATTGAAGTTGATTGATTCTTTGCTGCGTATAAATAAATCAAATAAGATTAACTAAGGGAGAAGACGGGAATGGAATTTTATATGACAAATAATAAAAAAAAAATCACTATAAAGGATCAATCAATTATTTATATGACACATTTAATATGAAACAAAATTTTTTGAAAGAATATTCAAGTTTTTAAGTAAAAATTCAGTTTTTCACTTTTTCAAATTTTAAATCTAGCCTAACATAAAATTTCCCAACATTCTTCACCTTCGATTCACCGAAATAAGAGAATATTTATAATATTATATATGAAAAATAAATTAGATTACTCAACGTATACCCACTGAATAAAATATATATATAATACATTAAAAAGATATTCATTCAAAGGGAAGGAGGAAGAAAACAAACGGATTTTGAATGCAAGAAAAAAAATTTTGTTTCCCTTCCAAAAAAATTAAAAAAAACATTGTTGAGTATATTTTATTTATTTGATCAATATGGGATTTTTTTAACTTCTATTAAGATTAAAAAATTTATCTTTTTAAGTGGACATCTTAAGACCCCTTTACCTAATTGAACAAGCTGTGTTCACAGGGCCGGTACGAGGCATGAGGCAGCAATGCTGGTATGCTATAATATTACTTATGACGATTTAATGGAGGACTTTGTAAAAGAAAAAAAAAGAAAAGTTAAATTTTGAAATTATTCATTTACATTTCGTTTTTATTATTTTTCTCGTTTGTACAGTCTTTAATTGTAATTTCAGTTTTTTAAATAAAATTGTTTTTGTATATAATTATTATTTATAAGAATATAATTCAATTTAATTCTTTAATTTTTACAATTTTGTACATGTGTGCAAAAATAAATATATTTATTGATTTATTATGCTATTTAACTTATTATAAAAACCCCGTATTTAAAATATTTTCTAAACGGAGGGTGGCAAAATGTCTAGCCCTGGACCAGAGCCCGCACTGGGATATTTTATAATTTACTTTTAAAAAATCAAATTACGCTTTCTATTCTAGTGTCTGTATTTAACCCTAGTAAATTTAGAAAAGAGGTGTTTATTTTTTAATGTGCTCTTCATCTTATCTGAATTGTCATTTATCTAATATCTTATCTAATAGATGTTTTTTTTTTTTTTTTTTTAATAACCATTATATTTAAGAATATTATTTTTTGATTTTTTCTCGTATATTTTAAGAAGAAATTGTTTTCATTTTCCTCCATTTTCCCGATTCTTTGATAAGCTTGAGAGAGATGAATTCAACAGCCGTTATTTTGAGTAAAAGGAAACAATTACTCAGACACCTTAATGAAACCATAAGGAAGCCTTTCAGGGTTCTCAAAGCTCCTTTGAGAGCCTCATTTGACGTCCCTGGGTTTTTATTTTCGAAAGGTGGTCTCTGGAAACAATCTCCGAGTAAAAGATGAAGAGATAATTGAATTTCTAATACAATCTATCTTAAATTAAATTAAATTAAAATCGCGTTTGTTAACATGAATTAATCATTTATTTATTTTATGGAAAGCTTTGAATAAAATTAAAAGATAAGCTTTATACTATATATTATTATTTAAATATATAAAAAAATTATGTATTAGTTTAACATTAAAGATTTATAAGTATATATACTTTCATTTTTTATTAATAAATAAATTTAAAATCTTTTTTGCTACTTGCCAAGAGATTTGCCCCCATACCACCTCCTGAGGAAGCTTATAAAGCTCTATCTCCCCCCCTCCCCCTCTTCACCGATAGAGTGACATGAGCCTCCTCTATAAATATTAATATTAAAAACATTCATTTGGTTATTAATAAAAATATTCAAAAATAAGTTTATTAATTGAGCTTCAGCCGAAAAGTAATTAAGCAGGTCTGCACTCTGTTTTCATATCATTGTAATAATTTCCTCCCTTGATCCACAAGTTTGTTCTCTATGTTATGAATGAATGTATTATTTATACGAATTTAATGTAATTGTTAGGGAACTTTATATAAACAAACTTAATAAGCATTAAGATTAATTGTACCAATTTAACTTAGATTAAGATTAACTAGATACTACACTTCGTAAGACAAAAAATCAAAATGAAAAACCTAAAATGTTCTATTCAAATAAATTTATTGTCAGTAAATTTGTGTTTCGCGGAATGAAATGAAATGAAACCAATATCATAATGCGAAGGAAAAAATCTTTTTTTGCGAGTTCATATCAGAAAAATTTTTTTTAGAAGGGAGCAAAGGAACCTTTTGAGTGGGCAAAGCACCCAAATTCCCAAATGAGCCCTAGTGATATTTAATAAATAGGGATTTTTCCGAACGGTTAAACGAATAAGTCCTTAGTTTGAATTATAATGTTAATAATTTACTTTATTTAAAAAACTATTAAATTAAATCCCAAGATTCGAAACTTCAAGATATATACTAAAATTTTTTTCCAAAGATTCATATAAAGAATATCCTTAGAGGAGGTTAAGCAACCAACCAATAAAAAGTCTTAACTTTCGACATCTTTTAGTTCACATTTTATTGTTATCCCCAGTTTAATCAAATTACTGGTTATGAGTAATTAATCTATACATATTTAATGGATTATTAATTTTATTTCGGACGGCAATTCCCAAATGTACCTATTTAAAGAAGAATAATAAAATTTAAACTTAAGGTGAAAAGAGGAAAGATTATTTGAATATCATAAAATCCTTTTAATTTAATATGATAACAAAAGTCACATTGAGCTTTAGAATTAGAATACTTTTCTAAAGTTGAGTGATTTTAAAGAGAAACTATTCTGCGCCACTCTCGAAGGTCGAGACAGGCAAAGAAGGCGGTTATGTTTGGGGTAAAATTTTTGACTTCTCATATAACATTGTAGTAGGAGAAAAAAAATAATAATGAAAATCAATTACTCACTTGCACAGGCAGAAGGCGATCTCAAGACTCCAGCGTAATTCTGCTTTTCGATAGAAATTCTGAAGCGCCTTCATGCAAGGTTCTCGCTCGCATCGAGCAAGATCACAGTTGTCTAAGATGGGCTGAAGAAGAGTTCTGCAGCTGTAGTTGTTGGCGCACAATTCTAGCGCTAGGTGACAGGTACTTTGGAAAGTGAAGTTCCTTGGCGCAGCTGCTGCAGCAACTCCAGCTTCCGCCTCGCCGTCGGAGCCTACGGGCACAGCCAAGGTCTTGCACGGATCCAGGCCTTTCAGGCCAGCATTCATTCCATGCCAAAAATACTAGGATACATACTTTGCTGGTCAACCAGCAACGCATACACATTCGAGAAAGATGGAAATTGATTGGTTTCCAGGTACTCCGTCGCGCAACTCCCTTTCATTCAATATAAATAAGAATACTATATTATTTTTTTGATCAGACTAATATAATAACAAATATTAACCAGTCCCTGGTTTGATCAACTTTTAGTCAAACAAAAAATAAATTTATTATTTTATGTTTGATATGTCTTTTATCTCATAACTTTTTGGTAGTAACACAAAATTCTTGATATTTTAGGGAATATGTACAGGTAAAATCTTCATTAAAAAGTAAGAACAGATCATGGTTAAACTTGTATTTTACATGACGATAATAATAATCTTTATTTTTAATATATTCTATACGTATCTGTTCATATTTATTTTAAAACAATTAGAAAACAATTTTTAATTTTTTCAATTCTTTTATAAATTAATTAAAAATTCAACAAATGAATAAAATTATTGATTTACTTTTTGATTCTATTATATAAATGGTCTATAAATATTTAAAATTTGTTTTGTTAACGTATAGATTAAAAACGAAAATCAGAAAAAACCAAAAATTTTAAATTATGAATGAAACGATAGAAAAAAAGCCACTCTCAATTTTACATGAGCTCACATTAAAGCACAGAGGGTTATAAATGAAAAAATAATGTGTCCAACTTTTGTGAAGCATACAAATAAAAAATTAAAATTCGAAAGCTCGAAAGATCATGAAAATTTTTAAAAATCATTTTTTTTTTTTTTTTTTTTTCATGTTATTTAGAATAAAATGAAAATCACAAAAATACATAAATTAAAATGTTTAATTGAAGGAAAGAAAACGGTTGAGTGAAATATTGTTGTTAAGTAAAAGAATAAATTTTAATTTACTTTTTTTTTTTTCAAAGTTAAAAAGTAAATGAATGCTATCATCAAGTTTGATAAAATATTGAAATGAATTCGTATTTTAAAGCAATTTCCATCTCTCTCAAAATCATTAACCTAGTTATATATATATTGGCCCAATTTTTGAAATAAAAATTTATAAAAAAAAATCCTTAAAATAAAAAAATATTTCACAAATTGATTTTTTCTATAAAATAATTTTGAAAACAACATTAATCTCATTTTTATTTATATATATAATTTGTTATGCAAATAAAAGGTTGTTCAAATATGAAGATGCAGAGCAGTATGACATGGAGACTTGCCAAAACAAAAAAAAAGGGGGGGAAGGCTTACAATTGATAAAAACAACAAGAAATTCGAACAATAATAATTTTTTATTTTGAACAAAAATAAATATGAATTAAAAGAAATAAATTATTATAAGATTTAAATAGAGATAAAATAATTAATTTCCTTTACTTAATTTGCCTGTAAAACAGAAGAAAAATCAAATTAGTAAATATTTAGATATATATGTATTTTGATTCGCTTATCATTCGTGTCAGAGAATGACACAGTGTGGTTACATCAGAAAGTTGACTTCATGGGAATAATTCTGGGGTGGGTTTCCATTTCCTTAACCACGAGGAGGCATCACTAATAGTTGGATAAATTTTTGTCATGAGGTGGATTTGAACCTGAGTTGCCATCAACTCAGGATTATGAGCTTAGCTGATCCCCTCGGCTAATCACCTTTTGATTTCTATGACATTTGTACATATTTAAATCCATATTTATAATAAAGTATCGTAGAAAATTGGGGGAAAAAAATTAATCACTTCTGAGTTTGTCTCAAAAGCTCACAATATTTCGCACTTAAAGCTTTTAGTTATGTCTTTTTTCTGCCGTTTTGACTATAAAATGTATAATTATATTGCGACCCCCAATGATTTAGTTCTGGATTCAAATTAGCAATTGGCATTAATAAACAACTCCAGAATGTCTTGTATATCAACAAATATATATATATATATTTATATAAATTACATTTAAACCCCCCCCCCCCTCTCATGATTTAAGGGTGGATACGCCAGTGCTTCTTCCGTTGGAATTTGAATACAATGATAAATAATTTTCTATTAAACTCAATTGTAAATTCTTTATGATTGTATAAAATCTATTATAAGAACATCGAATGTGAGGCTGAAATATAATATTTTATATATACATATATATATATATAAATCAATACACTTTAACTAAAAATTTTTATTTAGTAAAAAATATAATGCTTTGAAAAGTGATATTTGGTCCCATTTCTATTCTACTTCAAAAACCACCACCTTAAGCCCATTCCTTGTTTAAACAATTTAAAAGATGAAAACATTTTAAGATTAAAAAAAAAATATGTTGGAAATTTTGGTTTAGTTTATTTTAAAAAATGATTAGTTTTGTTATTGTATTATAAATGAGTGAAAAATAATTTATAATGAATTTATGAATAATTATTAGCCAACACTTAGAGGCATTCTAGTGATAGATTGCTCATTAGCCCAGTGAAATTTTTTATCATGGCTGCAATAAACCTTTGAAATAATATAATAAATTATAGAAATAAAAATTTTCGAATGAACTGAATTAACCTTATTATAGTTCCTCTCTCTGTCTCTTTTTAAAAATTGTATAATTTATTGAACTGACTTACAAAGTTTTAATTTATTGAAGTTTATCAAATTGTTACCTTCCTTGATGCTTGTAATTGATAATGTATTGTGTAGATGACTTGGAAAATGAGACACTGAAGGAAGGAGCAGGCAGCCAGGTGAGAAGCCTCTATGATATTAAAACCCCCATGTTTGAGATGTTTCGGCTTTAATTTAATAATGCCATCATTATCATCCATTTAGAAAGTATGAACTCAAATGAGTCAAAATTGTAGAGTTGTCGATTTGTTGTGTATTTAATAAAAACAGAATGCTTGAGAGGTTTAATTTCGTAGAGCCTTCTCACCTGGCTCACTGCTCCTTCCTCCATTGTTAAATACAAAAGCCAACTTACTGAAAAATGAGGAATAAAATAAAAATTCACATATTTATTTGAATTATTAAAAATAAGTATTAAAATAATAAACGTTTGTATATTTTACAGGCTAATTAAGAACAAGGTTGAGGAACACATGATACTTTATTTTGATAAATGGCTCTGATCATATATTTGAACCTCCTTAGAACTTTTCACAAAATAAACAATGTGTAAATGGTGAATGGTGAGTGATGATGAAATACTATAACCGGGACTTGAACCCGAATTCCCTAAAAACAAACAAACTATAGTTTTATAATTTCATGAAATTAACAAAATAAATCATAATTGACATGTGAATAATTTAATTAATTCTTGATAAGTCTAATTGTATAGTCAATTCTAGTGGATATAATCTAGTGCCCAAACTGTCGTGTTAAATACAGGAGGATTTAAATCACAAATGAGTTCTAAATGTCTCCTGTCAAAGATAATTTTAAATGATTTTACTCGAGTTCTACAAATTTAAAAAAATAAATTTTTTTTCTCTACATGGAAAAAAAAAATAAGTGTTATAAAAGATTTAAATGAACTTACTCGATATCCCTTAAAATGTAAAATAAATAAATGAACAAGTGTTAACAAGCACACTCCAATTTCGCACTCAATGAAAAATCATCCATTATTTATTCATTCATTTGAACATTCATTTATGCACCATTATCTTTAATTCTATTATTTTTTTCGCTTTCAAAATAAAACATTCGAAATATATTTAAAAAAAAAAAGAATTTTCAAAAGCAAATTCACACATACAGAATAAATGTTTTCACATAAGCATGTTTCCTCAAAAAGATAGAGAAAAATCAAATTTGACATTCACTATTGTTTTTCATGACTGTATGAAATATATATATATATATATATATATATAATGCATAACCTCTCTGAGTTATTGGAAAGATGGTATGGAATTTGTGTTTTTTCTAGTTTTCCCCAATTGGAAAAAACTTGAAAAATATGAATTGGTTGGTGTTGTGTTAAGTCTATCTAACTAACAGGTAAATTTATATGGTTTGTGTCTCTATATAACGTTTATGAGGCCATTTTAAAACCCATTAAAAAAAAGATTTTATAATTTAATTAGTAGTAATATAGATTTTTTTAAAATGAAATTACTGAAAGGATATAACGAAGAGTTGAGTAAGATTGCGTTTTAGATTCGGCCTGATGCTGCTGCTTGGCTACTTTATTCCGGAATTCCGACGAGGAAATGATTAAGTAATAAAAAATGCAATTAAAATGACAATTTAATTTCCATTTTCTATATTTCATGCTTGAAACATGTGTTATTCTTCAAAAATATAGAGTATAAGAAATTATATTTGTGAAATTTATAGCAGTCAGAAAGTTTTAATTAGTCTGATATCTTGGGCGAAACGTTATGGGTGGGGTTTAAGGGGTAAAAGGAAAGTTGGAGGGTAAGGAAAACCGGGAGAGAGAAAGAGAGAGAGGTACTAGTCCCGTCTGAGATGTTGTCTTGGGGGATCCTGGGGGATGCGACGGCTGCCACATCTTCTCCCGATAGGGAGGAAATAGGATTGGGCTTATCTGGTTGCATTAGCAAAGAGGGTAAGGGTAAGGGAGAAAATGGGGGTGGGGTAGCGCCATTAGGCAGGAAACGGTGGCAGCAACGTCACCTCCACCAAAAGAGGACTTACCCTCTTCTTGCAGAGTCAAAGCCCAATTCACTCTTTAACGTTGCATCTTCTCTTCCCCCTCCTCATACCTACAAAACATCCGTTTTTAAATAGATTGTTTATCTTAATTAACTCCCGTTAAAGACGCTTCCATCTCCCACTCAACTAACAACAAATATAGTGCTGTGATATAATATGGTAATCAAGTAGTGTTTGGATATTGTGCACATCTAATGAGAAGATAATGAGACCGATATTCTCTAATAAATCAATAAAGCAAGCAACAAAGAGAACCTTTATTTAATTTAAAAAATATAAATACTCATATATTAATCTTAATAAATTTCTCTCCTAAAATATTCAGTTATTAAATTTTAGATTTAGTTTAAAAACTTTTTCTTATTGTCATTTTAATAATTTTATCAGAAAAATTCACAACCATAAGGCCGAATCTATATTAAAGGACTGGAAAAAAGGAGAATCAGCTAAACTTAAACATCAAACATCGTTAAATGTTAAAAATTTGCAACTTACCTTGGAATAATTATTAAATAAAATATAAATAAAAAAAATTTGGATTAATGCTGAAATAAATTGTGTTTGTGTTTTAGTGTAATCATTGATTTTTTTAGTATAAATGTAAATTTAGAGATGAAAAAGTTACCCATTAGTTACTTTGATAAATTTAGGAATGTGAAGTTAAGAGACAAAACTATTAATTTTAAAGCTCATTAACGATATCTAATTTGAAAGCAAATAATGGGCCCTTTATGAAATGATATTGTAACTAATTAAATGGCACGTTTGATGTATGAGCAACAGCTGTAAACGAGTATCTAAAGGAGTGATAAAGAGAAATCATTGTTTAGATGTTTTGGCCGTGGGGCACCAAAAAGCGACATTAAAAACTTTTCTTTCATTTTTGTGCACGCTTTGGGAACACTTTCGCTTTATCATATAGAATCATTTATGATTACCATTTATGAAATCAATGAAACGATTTTTGCCGCATGTGCTGTAGTGGCGAGTGCCCTAAAAATGCCGTGCTGTGACAGGCAGGTGCTTTGTGAATGGTTCTCTTTTAGAACACGGGCTTTTCAGCTTCTAGTAACAATGCATATCAACCCATGCAGCTAAATTACATGCAGTTGTTATGTCCCAATGTCCCCAATAGTTTAATGTCTTCAAAGCTTTGGGGGGAAAACGTAGATCCAGCTGTTAGTTAGATAGTAAAATACCCCTTTAAAAAATACACCTGGATTAATTAAGGTGGATCAAAAATATCGGCAGCTCCGTAAAAACAGAGCAAGCAAAATGCTGGAAAAAATGTGAGGACTCAGAGAGATTATAGTGGAATAAAGTTTGAAAAGGGATTGCATATTTGCAATGGATACATACTTGAATGCCCGTTCGCGTTCCCCGAAGGATAGTGCGTGAAACTAGTGCTTCTTGGTTCAGCGTCCTCGCCATCTAACGAGAGGCTGTTCTCGTTCGAAGGAATGCCTTGGAGTTCCTGCCTTAGCACGTTTATATCCTTTTGTGTGGCCCCTTTAATTCCAACTAGAGGGTTCTCTAATTGAGATTCAATGCCGTCAAACGACGTGCCATTTCCAGAGGAAATCACCTTAACTGAAATTGATCCCGAAGAGGTCGATGTCAGTTTGGCATCGGGGTTCTCGTAATCGAGAGGAGTGTTGAGTGTGTCTTCTACTGACAGTTGAGTGTCGTGGTGAGTGTGGAGGAAACCGGTGCGCTGCTCGGTGTCAGGATAGGGCATGTGTGGTCGTGGTTTGCTAGGGTATAGGAAAAATGGATACAAGCTCGTGGGTGGTGGAAACCAAAACTCCCGATCGTACGGAGGATATAGTGCAGAGTCTGTGCCAGACAAGTCAAGGGAGGCTGGTAGAACGTCTGAAATGAAAACAGCACGAGAAGAAATAATGAGTGCAGGTGCTCTTTGTGACATAAAACAGGAAAATAGTGTGATTATAACTAAGGTGGTGCGTGGAGTGCGATATTAAGGCACCTTGCAATGGAGGGCGCCAAATTGGCGCACATTCTCAAGATAGCCGAGATGCGTCCTTTGAAGGCCAGACGCTATTCATACTAGCTTAAGATGGTAATGTGCTCCACGTCCATGTTTATCGCAAGCCCAGATTTCTACACGCGACTATTTTACTTACGACATCAAATTTATATAAGCGAGCCTATTTTCTTTTTTTTTATTTTATTTTATTTTCTTTTTTGAATTTTATTGATATTTTTCCGTTTATCTCCATGCGTCAATTAATATTTTATAATTATCTACTTTAATTAATATTTAAATTAAATTATTATTAAATTGACGCGATTATACAATAATTTTGACTCAACAAACGTACCAGTGATTCTATTAAATTATTGATTTCTAACGAGTTATAATCACGGTATTTCTTAATCTAAATTGGCACATTTGTTTATAATTATTTTTTATAATAATAAATCTTATTATTATACATAAGAATAAAAAATTCTTACCTTTCTCAATGCCTTTTATAATTAATTTTTCATATATTATATTATATAAGTTAAAAATTTTAATTGAAAGAGGTAAGAACTAATATAATATTATTATTATGTTTTATTAATCTATTTCTAAAAATATCTATTTTAAAGTTTAAAACTATTAGCGACATTTAATCAGCCAATAAACTACAAAATATTTTAAGCCTAATGCATTTATATCTACTAACTAAAAACAAAAATAATTTGAAATTATCAAACAAAGCATTTTCACGCAAGCAATTTTCTATATAGCAGCATCCACCGAAAAATAGTTTTACTCCAACCTGAATCGCGCACAGCTACACTTTGGTGGCCCAATGAAAGTATTGTTGTATATTATTATTTATTAAAATATATACATGTTGACAAGTGATGTCTGTTGCTAGTCTTGGAAAATTTTTCATGGATTTGATAGAGTATTTGTGAAAAATTGAAAATAAATTATATCAATAGAGTAGATAATAATAATAATAATAATAATAATAATAATAATAATAATAATAATAATGAAAAGAAATAAGAAAAAGAAAAATTAATAATTTAAGAATAAATGCCTATTTAGTAGTCATTCTTAATGTTTACATTAATTATGATTATTCTAAAGATTATTATTAAAAAAAATGTAATATTTTAAAATTATATAATTACATATAAAAATATTTTATTCAAATTTTTAAAATTCTATACTATTTTTTACAAAGTTTTCTAGTATTTTTCTAAAATGATCTTATCATTTATTAATTACTATTAAAACTATTTTTCCCAATAAAAAAAAAAAATAAATAATTTTCGATTACTATCTAATATAATATGGCAAATATCAATACATTATTTGAAATTTACTATGAGTATCAAAATAAATTAGACAAACTCTATCTTTTATTTTGTCTTAAAAGATTTTTAAAAGAACTAGTAAATTTTGTAATAGCTAATTAATGAAATTTGCTTATTTTTGAGTTCATATAACATCAAATCTCTTAATTATATATTAAGATGAAACAAAAGATAGCGTTTATTTATTTTTATTAATATCAATTTATTGTGATATGCATAGTAATAGTGAAATTGAATTAAGTCCTTAAAACAACGAATTAATTTATACGAATATTTGTATAACATATTGAAATTATTCATAGTAATGTATTAATTAATAGTAGTAGATCAAAGAGTAAGATAACAAGAACTCTCACGGACACTATGTATTCCGCAGCTTCATCCATTGATTCATATTATAAAGGCACTAGTACTCATTTCTTTTCAATACCGTTAACACCTTTTCCAAACATTTGATTAACCGGTAGTTCAAGGCATCGATGCCGGCATGGAGGAAATCGGCGTCAAGTCACATCCAGACAGCATATTGAAATTCCACATCGGTTTTGAATCGCCTACTGACCATTGGCCCAAAGAGATGGAAATCACTAGGTGTGAAATCCGGGCTGTAGGAAGGAAGGCCGAATAAATTCCACCGGAAGCGCCGCAACAAATCACGCATACAGCCCGTACCTCGCACCCAGATATTTCCATCTCTTTGGGCCATTGAAGTACTTGAGGGGTGGCGATTCAAAACCGAATTGGAAGTTCAGTATGCTATCCGGACAAGGCTTAATCTTGATTTCTTCCATGCCGGAATCGATGTCTTGCATTAGGGATCGAGCAAATGTTTGAAAAATCAGATTGAGAAGTAATGGGTACTAATGCCTTTCTAATATGAATCAATGGATGAGGCTACGGAATAAATTATGTCCGTGAGAGCTCTTGTTACCTTACTTTATAGTATTAAATTGCTTGAGAAAGTATTCTACAAAAATTTCCTATGGGTTTTTTTATGAAAAATGTTCAATTTTTAATGTATATATCATAAAATATTCGATCTATTTATATTATTAACGATATTTTAAATATATAGGTTGATATCATGTCATCCAATAATGTTTAGTCAATTTTATTTTAATGAATTTATGTATGTATAAACTTAAGGCGATCCTGGCTTCAATAGAGGTCTGAAAGATTATTTGTGTTAAAATTTTATCTAATGTTTATTTTTAGTTTCAATTAATTTTAATTATTTTTTAATTTCGCAAATTGTTTTATTTATTTATTATTTTTTTAATTAAGCAGGTTGTTTTGAATCCAAATTCCGTTGTTAATATAGGCCCCCGGAATCCTCTGTTAATACCTAATATATAAATAATTAACCTAATATAGTATAAGTTTTAAAATATTTTAAATTAGATTTTTCTTCAACTTCCCTCACAGGCCGCCGATCTTCCCCAATGATGACTCGATCGTACCAGGAAAACCTGGAGCATGTCAGAAGGGCAGTGCCTTGATATGCCATTATTATGGTTGAATTGGTATGAAATAAATTTATCAAATAAATAAAAAATAATGAATAAATCAATTTTCTCGGAATGGAAATTTGCCACTCTAGTATAACGGTCTATGGAGAAGTTCAGGCACTTTAAATCTATTTTAAAGGTAATATATGATCTCAGATTAGGTATGGGAACTTTATTCTTAATATAGCCTCCCAAATATTAGCCCGACCAGTGAGAATGCTATGAAAAATCCTGAGATCATCCATTGTCCAATTAACTTCAAATGACTTCAGTCAGCACAGCCCCCCGGTACGCCAATGACATACGTAAATGAGACTTTGGGAAGTATTTAATAAATTTCTTTTGTAATACCTCTATCATTTCATCAGTATAGCCCTTCTTATTCCAATTATACCTAGGTTTAGTTTGGAGTCTATGAAAATCCCAAGTTCTCTTATCAGGTTTTCTTTCTTTATTTCATGGTTATTAATTCTCTTTTGGAACAATAACACAAAGGTTTTTTAGTATGATGCTTCAACACGGCCTTACCATCATTAGTGACTTCCCAGTCCAAACTCTTACTGTTCTCTTGCAATTCAATGTGGTGTTTACTTTTTGATATAAATCTAGGAGAGGTGAGAGGGGGAATGGTTTTGTTGGGGTTTTTAAAAGCTCTTTAGGTTTGTTTGTGATGCCTCTAACTGAAGTATCATTACCAATGATGGAGCATTGTAATTATTTTAATTCAGAATATATTTTGTATTTGCCGTTAGAAATTTGTAAACATGTATTCCACAAAAAGAAAATATTCCCTCTATAATGAAGAAGAAAAATATTAAAATAATATTTTGTTAATTTTAATACTTAATCGGTTTTATGTCAAGAGTGAGAACTCGTAGACATTTGATTGGCAAAAATAAGAAACAAATAATTACGCCCTTTGTCCATTTAGAACGAAAATGACCGGAGCTTTGGGTCCCTCATGTCAAAATATACTCATTAATAGAAAATTTAATGCGGATTCAGTTCGCATTTGTAGGTAATAAATAAAATTTAGGTGCAAACACAAGGCACGTCTGTCCATCACGAAGCCAAATCTCATTATTATATCAACTATATTTTAAGCATAGGTGCCAGAACCTTTCTTTGCCCCAGAGGGAGGCGGGGGAGGGGACAAATCAGCACATAAGCAGAGGATGAGGAAAACAATTAGGTTAAATTAGTTGAAGATCACATTCCGTAAAATATTTTTGATACAAATTTTTTTGCTCTCACTAATTGTCACAATTTACTTTCTCCTCTTCAAATTTTTCCATTACGAGATTTTATCTGACCCCCTATTGAAGCTTTAATTTTCAATTTTTGGTATGTTTATGTAAACAGGCATAATATTTAAAGATTTTGTGAAATAAAACCAATAATTTTCTCAAATGCCACTTTATTTGCAAAGATTTCGGCCAACCTGACTGGGCCATCATCATTACGAGAATTTTTAGTGGGTTTACTCTGCATCCGAAAAAATTTGGAAGACAAGGGTCATCTGAAGTGATTCGGAAAAAGTGTTATTTTTTAATTTTAATTTATCATCCCATCGGAAGCAAATCATCTAAAGATGATGATGGCCCAACGTCAGATTCACTGAAATATTTGCTAATAATGCAAAATGAGGGGCACATAAGAAACAGCTGGGCTCTTTTCTCAGGCATCATCCCAGTGTAAAAACACCTAATATCAAATCAAATAATATTTTTTAATATAATTGAAAATTTAAATATTGAATTATTTTAATAAATATAAAATATAGAGCTTTAAAAGTCATTAAAAGAAAACCTGAAAATTTTCGATGATTAGGATTAAAATAAATCAATGCCAAAAACTTTTGAAGGAAAACATTCAATCAAAATGGGATTACGAGTTTTTTTTATTAAAAATTTACTTATTCTACGCAAGAGGCAAGGCCTATGTGTAATCGGCAAATCAATCGTGCGGTATTAACCTTTGGATTGCTGGTTCGCAAATAAACATTATTGAGTTTGGCTCTCGATCGGCCAGTTGTTAGGTTAGACTACTCGGTGCGCATACAAGTTAGGTGGAAATTAGGTCATAATATTGGTTGATTTAGCTTCCGTTCAGTATTCGCGGTTGGAAAGACTAACATCCTTTGACTTGTCACGGATTTGGAAACGTATGCCTAATTAAGAGCCGGAAAATTGGTTTAACTTTTAAAACTAGAGAGAGTCTAGATTTTGGAACTCATTCCAAATAAATAGAACTTTGTTTGAACAGGAAATTCTTAACAGTTAATTTTTTATATTTTATTTTCAGACTGAGCTTGATTTTTTTTGTCCACTTCTAAAGTTTCAAGTTGACAAACATTTTGTTTACATTGTTTGTTACTGGAACAAATATAAAGGCGAAGGTGTATTAAATGTGACCTCATCGTTAACAAAAATAAATTCGCCCTAAGAGAAAAAAGATAATTGATTTTTAATTAAAAGTCTAAAATGTAGAATCCAAAAAATTTTTAAACTTGATTTTATAATTACAAATTAATTTAAAATATAATTTCATTATTTATTTTTTTCCTGTGATAATAAATAATATTGTAAAGATAAAAAAAATCATTCCTTATATAATAATGTTAAACTCCAGAACCATTCGCTGCATAGAAATTTATTTTTAGTATTGTGTGCTATTACTTTTTAAAATATAAGACAATATATTTTTGGAAATTTTATAATTTTCAAGAAAAAGTTATTATTATCATTTGCATATATATATTCTAAGAAATTTAAGATATCTAAAAAGAAAAGTTCAAAAATAAGAAAAAAGAATATTTCTATATTAACATATCTTAATAAGATATTTATTATTAGTATAAATATTGAACAGTTTTGTTTATTTAGATGAGATAAAGATTCTCTACTCTTTTTCTCTCCCTCCCCTTGCCTAACCCGAGGGATCTTAGATTACCTCGACCCCAACTGACATTTTAAAATGATCTACATATATAATTTGCTAAGACTGTTTTCAATTTTTTAAATAATTACGAATCGATTCCCGATAAGATAGAAAATTGGAATTTGGATTTGTTTTTCATCTACTTATGTAATTTTATGAGATAATCTAAATTTCCGATTGGTTATAATTCCTCGTTAGGGGTATTTTGTATAAAATTTTCTCAAAGAATATGGACTTTAGCCAAATAATATACATAAGAATATTAGTTTTTATTATCATTTTGAACAACTTGGAGGATCAGAGACGAAGCCGAATACAATAAATGATATGTAGCTTTAGGAATTAATGAAAAGTGTTCAAGGTGTGCATCACGCTCTTTTAATATATATTTAGAGGTTAAGCTTCGCTGATATTTATTGTATAATCAAAATAATTATAAATATTAAATTTTTAATAAAAAATTATTGTTTAAATATAAAACAATTCAAAATTTTAAAAGACCCTGCGGAAAATTATTAAATAACTGACCACACATAAAAAATTAGATTGAATTACATTTAAAATAAATATTCACATTTTATGGCTATAGAAAAAAATAATAACTTTCTCCTAAGTCACAAAAATCGCTATTCCACAATAAGTGGATTTTATTTGATAAAATGAATAGTCTAAACTTTGATATAAAATCTAGTAAATTTTACTTTATTATTAAAATAATTAAACAATCAGAAATTAAGATATACTTTCCGAATTCGTTTGGAGTATAGAAATAAAAAGTAATAAAAGTTTTTAATAAAAAAAAAGATAATAAATAGATATAAAAGGGAGGACGAGGCAGAAAACTGCACGTCATTTGTTCTTTCCCTGCTTCCGCCTTTCTTTTGTAGCCCTTTTGTCTCCATAAAACAAGATCTTAAGACCCTTTAATAAAATATGTTCAGATAAATAAGAGATATCTTTTATATTATTTTGAAGGAGAAGAAATTATTTATGAATTAATATAAATATTAATAATAGAAGAGCTCACACCTGGATGGATCAGCTACCTGAGTTAAGACTAGAATTTTTAACTTGTTATATTTTCGCCTCTAGGCTCTGCGACGGGCCAGCATGACTCAAGGACAAGCCGCCAAATTGCTATTTATATAAATAAATTACGACTCAAATAATAATTATTTTGAGACTATTATTTGGATCTGCCAACTGTGAGTACGTGGCAACCAGGAATTACCAGCTAAGGCTGACAATCTCATCTTTCTTTTTTCATCAAGCATAAGGCCGTGCGAAAGATCGTCTTGCACCTTCTCTCGTCCCATGAACCGACCCCTAAATCAACATTTCTCCTTTCACTTAGCTAATAGCAAAGAAAGAAGAGTATTTATAAGCATGACATGTTAAGCGATCTGAGCGGTAGAGAGAGACCCTTCCTTTTTTTTCTTAAGTTTGTGTTGATTATTTTAACTATATTAATTATTGATTTTCTTTTGAAAAGAAGGAGTGGCATGCACTAAGAAAAAATTTTCAAAAGGGAGGGGACAACCTTCGGGGAAGGAAGAGCCTGGGTCTCAAGGCCGTCCCTTCATGAAAACTTCCTAGTCACCTGTGGGTGGAGCTAAATCAACATTTCTCCTTTCACTTAGCTAATCGTTCATCAAATGAAACGTTTCGGTTATCTAACTTACAGGCGTTTCATTTACTAAATTTACCTTTAGATTTTTCGGAGAAAAAAATATATAAATTATCAAATATCGGTTATTGATTTGAGAGTCATTCAATTTTACAATCATAACGGGAAAGCTAAATTAATTAAAATCCATCATTCCTCCAAAACCGTCGTTTGTCCACATTTCGATGACTGTCCCTACATGCCCATGTCGTTAAACTCACGACTAGTAGAACTAGTCAATTCTAGTCTTCCTTTATTCTCATGACCTCCTAACCGCCCTGCTACTCTCTTCCTTAAAACTTACAATCGCCATTCTTTCAAATTCAACCTCAACAAGCACCTTTCAAGTTCCCACTCCCTCTTAATCTTTCTCTTCCTGTTTGTATGTGTGACTGAACTTTATAGGTTCGAAGGACCTTATGCTTCACATACAAAAAAAAAAAAAAAATGCGACACTCCGTCTTTTGTTAGAGTCCTAAAAATTTCTTGTTTTTTTTTTCTAATTTCAATACAATCAATATTTCAATAGAATATTGAAATTTCTATTGAAATATTGATTATATTGACTGCTAATATAATAAAAACGTGCTTTAATTATTATAAAGTAATTTAATAAAGAAAATTTTGAAATAAATTTTAACTTGATTTTAGTTAAAAATTACATTATTACAGATAATAATTTGTTTATTAATTAATCAAAAGGCAAGAGATCAAATTTAATATCATGATTAAATTCAATTTTAATTCATTAATAAAGGCTTTTGTATTTACTGAAACAAGTTGATCGAATAAATAATAGAATAATAGATAATATTATTAAACATTTGGGAAATATTAAATGAAAATGCAATTTAGATTTTTTTTTTTAAATAATAAAATCCTTTTGTTACCAAGGAAACCGGCTCCAGGTCACTTAAATCCGTAACTGGTTCCCAAAGAAAATGGACTTAGAAAAATAATAAAGAAATTTTAAGGCCTGTCGCTTGCAGAAGAGGTAGAGGTCTCGTTTCACGTAACAAAAGTCAGTAATTCGTTTCCCGTTCTGAGTGACAAAAAGTTATTTATAATATAATGGCTACCAATTAATAAAAATAAATAAGGACGGAGTCGAAGATGGCAAAAAGACTATAAAAAAAAAAAAAAAACAAAAAGAAATTGAAGGAATTATTTCTAATTTGAACTATTCTCATTTGGCGTGAAGCCGTCTATGAATTCCAATTTGGTTTAATTTCTAAATTATTGAAAATAACAAAAGCAAACTGATATATTTTGAAAGAAAAGAATAAATATTGGCCAAGAGCTTTCAGAAATACTAATATGTCAAAATCACGATGGATAAATGCCTCATTTATTATTTGTTTTGGGCAATCCGATCATTTAGGGAGCGCGTCGAGGGCGAACGAGTCAACCGATTTTTATGAAATCAACTTCATTTTATGAAGAATTTGAGGGCGTTTGACTATGAAGTAAAAAACCGAGAGCACTGAAGTATTCATGTTAAAAAACTTGTGGACGTGTCCCAATAAAACTAATATTTTTTTACTATAAATTATTAATGAAATACTTAACCTAAATGAATTTACATTTTGTATATAATCCACCTTAAAAAGGAGTTGAGAAACGAAAAATTTGTCTAAAGTATTTTTATTATCAAATTATATGTAAATATTTCTTTTATATGTAATTCAACGAAAAAAATATATTTTTTTATATTTCTATATGTATGTATTGTATGTATTTTTCCAAAAAAATAAATTTCCAAATTTCCCCTCATAATTTAATAATTTTCTAAATGGATTATTTTTTCTAGTTTATTATTAATACAGTATAGGAAAAATTGTAGATATGTCTACTTGTAAACTGCACGTGAACAATACCTTAAATTTATTTGTTAAATTTTATTATATGATATTATTTTTATTCTGGGAGTTCATGGATTATAATAAGAGAAAAATTTGATTTTTTACAACACCTATCTCGTCTTGATTTTTATCACTAAACTTTGTTATGTTAGTTTATTTTAATTTATTATTCTATGATTTTATCTGCTATTTATTTATATGATTTTATAAAGAAATTAATTTTTTAAATTATAAAATATACGGTAGAGGATTTATTATTTATTTAGTTATTTTTATTAGTGGCTTTATTTATATATTCCAAAACAGCTGAGCCATTTAGATTTATAGTTGTTTGTTTTTTTTTGATGAATCCGTTCATTATATTTAGTAATTTGCACATTTATTTAATTAAAATTAAATACATTACTTTTTTAATAAATGGAATGAATTTTAAAAAGTGCAAAATAAATTTAAATAAAGTTAAAAATATTGAATTTTTATTTCCTAATTTTTTAAGCAAATAATAAGAAAATGGAATTTTTAAAAATTTTTTTTTAACGAATGGAGAAAAATCAGAAATTCAAAAACTAAGATTATTTCGCCCTCGACGTTTTGAACCTCTTTCTATCTCCCCGTTTGCAGAATTATTTAAATCAATTTTTCATATCATTTCATACTTTAATATTTATTTTTAATGAAATAATACAAATATAATATTTTTCCATTTTTCTTTTTAATTCTAAAATATATTAATAATATCTCATAATATATTTCTAAAAAAAAATTACATTTAATTATTTATTCTGGTGTTCTTATATTTAATTTAATTTAGTATTAGTCTAAATTTTTTTAAATAAAAGTTCCTTAAAATTATTCGGTTATTATTATTATTTTTTTTTTTAATAAATTATTTTAGAAATTTTTTTGAAATCTAAAGGTATTATTTAATAAAAAAAAAATTTAATTTTTCATATTTATCAAAATTGTTTTAAAATTAAGAATTTTTTCATTTTTATTTTTATTTTCTTAAATGTTTTTTTTTATATTAATTATAATATGCATTATTACTACATTAAAAGAATGTGCTTTTCAAAAATATTAATAAAAAGAAGAAAAAGGTTGATTATTTATTCTTTATTAAATTGTTTTTGTAAAAATAATTATATCTACGAAAAAAGTGATTTTTTACGGATTAAAAAATAATTATAAGGCTTGCGATTAACATCAGCCATGTTTTATTTATTTACTAATATTATTAAACCCAAATAAAAAACAGTGCATTAATATATAGATCTGGCCGAGCAATTTTTATAAAAATATATTTTGCTTTTCAGTAAGAAGAAGAAAATTTTCAAAAAACAAGTGCTCTATAGAGTGATTAAAAAGTGAATAGAGTAAAAAGTAATTGTTAAAATCATATAAAAAATAATAAATAAATAAAAAAAAGAATATAAAAAATAAATTAAAATTATAAATGAAATATAATAAATGTGCCAGGGTAGAATTGGCAAATGTTCATGCAACTTGCAAATTTCTTGTTAGAGATATATAATAGATAAATAGATAATAAAAAATGTAAACATGCTCAATATTTCAAAAAATGAAGAGAAAAACAAAAAGAATAAACGATTGGAAGTTTCAAAACAGGTGTAGTAGTCTGTGTTGATGTCTTGTATGAGTGTACTGAAAAATTTAACTCATGTTAATATATATTGCACACTTTCATATAAAAATAATACTTAATATTAATATTAATAATAATAATATAGGTATAGATATAGATAAATATTGTATAAGTAAGAGAATTATTTCTTTTAATTTAATTTTACACATCAAAACTATTACTAATTTCATTTGGCAATAGCAAAGAAGATTTATGCAACAGAGAAAGAAAATTTACAATAGAAAGATTACAAACAATTAAGAAACCTAACACCGACAAGAAATTTATTATTAACTGTCATTGAACTAAGCGAGAAAGAAAGAGATAGATAGATAGAGAGATAGATAGAAAGAGATAGAGCTATAGAGAGATAGAAAGTTAGAGTGAGATAGAGCTAGAGGGTGAGAGACGGCGATAGAAGCCAAGCCCACGTAGATATTAAGAAAAGACAGACCAAAAGGTGGGGGAGAAAAAAGGTGCTCTGGAATGTGAACTGGGGATTTATTACTAGGAGAGATGATTGCAAAAAAAAGGAGAATTTGAGAGATGAATGATCAATTTTTTTTATATAATTTTTTTTATTTTTGTGGACCAATGGATGCTGTGGTACCAACTCACCAACACATGGATTGTGATTGACAATCGTGAAGATTTTATCGCAACGTTTCTTCATGTGATTGTTAGGACAGATACAGCCGAACATTGGCGAGAGACGTAATCGGGTCCAAGCCTCGTGACAGAGATCCCTGAAAAAATTTAATATCTTATTAATTATCTATCAATTTAGAAAGGAATTAGAATCTTGTATGAATAAATATTTTTGAATAGAGGGAGAATCAATTGTAGGGATGGTAGATTTTGTAGATAGAAATTGTATAACTTGTAAAATATAAAACAATGAGTAATATTTAATAGAATAATTTTTATCTTTTTTTCTGTCATGGCCTAATTTTTATCTGATGATTTTTAGGAGGGCTTCCCAGTATTCGTCCTTCTTATCCCTTTGAGCGTTTTGAGTTCACAGGTTGACAAACAAAGAAAATTCCTTTAATCATATATTTATTTTTTATAACTTTAAAAAATTTTTACAATGGAATTTTATTTAGTTAACAACTTTAAACAAATTTTTATCTCACTGTGGTCTGCGGAATAAAATTGTTAGTAAACCCTAATTATATTATATATTCACTGTGGTCAAACTGGTGTTTCTTGATTTTTATTGCGGCTTAACTATGTTGATATATTAATTGGTAACTTTATAATTTTTCTTAATTTTCTATCAGAAATGAAGCCATCTATATATTTCAAATAATTCCCTTCGTTTTTTACTCAAAGTGCAATATCTCCTGATTAAATAAACACAAGATGACGTTTTTATGTTTTAAACATTTTATAGTACTTTAGGTATTATTGAATGCGATCGAATTCATTTGGTTTTGTTATTTCATTTAATTTTTTTTTTTTTTTGTTAGTTACTAATTTAAAAATCCATAAGCCTTTTCCTCTTTTTACTTTCTCTTACATTTATAGTGAGATTGCAAAAAAAAATCAATGACGAGATTCCAACGGAAATTCACGTTTTGAGGTCCCCTAAGCCTAAAAAAATGGGTATCACAAACTGAACTGCATATATATGTATATTGTGTATAGTGTATACATTTTATTTTTTAAAATTTATTTTTGATTTTTATTTTTTATCTATTTTCTTTAGTTGTTGATTATCATTTAAATATA
>JAAAKE020024438.1:0-10213 GCA_010014785.2 Anisolabis maritima | reverse complement strand
GGATAAGAACAATGCTTAAAGCAATGCGTATAGGCTAGACTAGATATAATGGCGCCAGTATGAAAGTCACTAGTGCAAATCATAAAGTGAATAATTTGTGGCACGCATGTGGTAGTGGCTCCAGCGAACTATGTGTAAGCAATTCTTAAAATTTACGCATTGTTCTTATCGACTAAAATAAAGGCAATGAAGGGGCTTTAGTGAATGGGGTATATTTTTGTTTAGTCTTTTGGCCATTTAGTCTACGTCTATATTTATTAGTAGTGGTTAAAAAAAATTATATCACTCAGAATGGGAAGCGAACCATTGATCCTTAGATCATATACAAGTTTAAGATTTCAATTGTAGAGGCATAAAAAAAACCGGTGTGAGATTAGTTCTCACACACCGATCAAAAGAAATGTACCTCTCTATTGCTGAAAAAGGTCACAAAGAAAAAATTGTCATCTCCCCTGATCATGAGATTTCAAATATTAAAAATTAGAAAATAAAAATATTAAATAGATGAAAAATAATAATATAGAATAAATTGATGAAAGTTTATTTGTTACCTTTAGATGGAAATTTGTGAAAATAAGCAGAATTACCTGAAACAAAAGAGAAATATATTAATAGATACGAACACACGTTCATTCCACGAAGACTCTCAAACAAATTTAATATTTTAATTTCAATATAAATATCCACTAGGTTAATTAGTTATTTAGTACTAATTACAATATATGTGTAAATAAAATGAACATAATAAAATGTATGTTTAAAATTAATTGGATTTGTTAATTAAATTATAAATGTTTAATAAAAAAAAAACTTTAATGAAATGTATATATATTTTTCCAAAAGATAAATAGAAAAGAAAGTATGTGAATTGACACTTTTCCTTTTTTTTTCGACCTCGCTATCGACAATATGACCTTATCAGAAGAAAAGAAGAGACATGCGGCGGACGAGGGTGGAGGTGGAGTGAAGTAATTGAAAAATATCTCAAGGGGCTGAAAACGAAAGGGTTGATTCTGTCAAAACGAGTCAATGTACTATGGCAGAAGCTATTGTGTGTGTGTGTTGATAAACAAGTGCACCTTCTTCCTTTTCTCTCGTCTTCACACACACATACACATACACACCAAGAGAAAATGACCAAATTATAAAACGTGACTGTCTTCTTTTTTTTTTTAATATATATCAACAAAAAAATTCTGCATTCATTCTAGTATGAATAACATAATAATATAGATAGAGAGGGTGAAGGAGGCAGCTGCTGTCCTTTAGTGACGTTTATAATTTGTACCCTTAAAGGGTCATTCTGCACCCCGGAGTTGTATTAATTATGACTTTTAGAAGGACGTGACTTGAGTAGGCTGATGACCAGTTAGCGAAGAGGTAATATTTTTAAAAGGGGATGAAAATTTTTTAGACAAATACGATGATTTGGAGAAATGTCTTTCTAGCATGTCCAGGTTTTTTTAATAATGACTGTAATCAATAGAGATAGAGAGAGGTTATGTAAAAAATGCCAATTTTGAATTTAATATTTACTTTCTCTTATCTTTTATGAAATATATAGTGAGAAAATATTGCGATCGCAAAAGAATAATAGGAAATATATCACACTGGAAGCAAACAATCAACCCTACAAAGAGGCTATACTATTTACGAGAAAAGGAAAACACCTTCAGATCACAATAGATGTGGGAGGCACCCTTCTCAAATGGACTCCTGTAACCAAATACTTAGGACTAAAATTTGACAGATGACTAAACTGGAACGCCCATTGCAAAACAGCAACCACCAATGGAAAAATAGCAAAAAAATTTCTCTGGCCACTCTTAAACTAGAGAAGTTCATTATACCCATCGATTACAAAATCCTACTCTACAAAGCAATAGTCCGACCAAGAATCACATATGGTGCCCCAATCTGGTTGAATAGAGCATCACATTCCACATAAAACTACTTAAAAGAGTCCAAGCCACCATAGCGACTCATAGCGTCCAGGCATCTCAAACATCCTTATAGCCACAGCACTGGAAATCAAAGAATTGGGTGCATTTTTAAAGTTTCTTGCCATTTTTTAAAATTCTTTTTCGGAATCTGAGGCCATTTAGACTCCGTCCTTATTTATTTAAATTAATTGGTAGCCAATGAAATTTAAATAAATTTTTGCCGCTCAAGACGGGAAGCGAACTACTGATCTTTGTCACGTGAAGCAAGATCTTTACCTCTGCACCAAGGGACAGGGTTATTTTTAAAGTTGAAAGAAAGGCACGAAGCAAGACTCAATGTCCATCCAAATCCTCTCATTTACAACTTATAAACTTATTATTTAAATTTTTTTTCTTTTTTCTTTCTCTTTATATTAAAAAATAAATTCTTAGGTTTTTTAAATTATTTCCTATACCGTTGAAAATATTTTATTGTATTATCTATTTATAATGAGAAAACTAAGGAAAAGAGAAAATAAACTCAAAGCCTTAAATTTAAACAATGTAATGCATTTGCCTCGAGCAAGACTTTGTATATATGTATAAAAATGTGAAATAAAAAATTATTATATACTAGAAATTTAAATTTTTTTTCTAATATATATTTCAAGTCTTTTTGGCTGCGACGGCCATTAAACTTTTAGAAATACATAAATTTTATTGAAGAATAGAATAATAATATTTTATTAACGATGGTGGGTGTTCAAAAGGCTTGTTCCTCGCATCCGAGGTTCAGCGCTGCTTCGCTCCGCTAATGTACTAAGATTTTGGTGATTGTTGTTCTTCTTTTCGGCCAGGACTGCCGACGATAATACGTTAATAACATATTTCATTTTAAATATCATTTTTTAAGTTCTTTTTTCTCTGCAGCTTTTCCTACTATATTTTTTAGAGGTCAATGATTTTAATTTTCGTTGACCAAATCATTCGGTCCTGTGCGTCCCTCTCCTTCAACTATTTTTCTAGTTCTTTTTTCATAAAACTTTTTAACACACCTTATGAGAAATAAAAATTCCTAATTGAAATTATTTTGGTTTTTTTTTTTAAGGATAAAGACGGAAGTGAAATAAATCAAAAGCTTTCCCGTCCCTTCCCATCTACTGGATCGATTTATTCCAACTCTTAAAACATCCAAACTCTTCTTGTATAATTCTAATTATTCATTCACTTCGGGTCATGACATAAAATATATATATATATAGCCATATTAAAATATCCTTACACATTGTTTAATATATTTTTTATTTATTAATTTTAACCTTGAATAGAATATATCAATTAATTGAACTCCGTTGGGATTGCGTGACGTGGATTGGAAAAGGGTTGCACCCTCCCTCATCCCTCTTGGGACATTCTGCAAGTGTCTGTCTGTCAGTCAGTCTGTTCTTTGGGTAATCGGAGCGAATACCATTCGAATTCTCTATTGTCTCCTGGTTGCGCCCGCGCCTTTCTTTGTGCTCACCTTTTTTGCGTCACCCATCTTTTTTTATTCTTTCTAGCCACCAGGCGTGTCCTTCGTCGTACCCAAACCCCACCATCCTGGGTATCACCACCTCACCCCCCTCTACCCCCTTTATTTACACAATTATACTAGAGTTCTTTTATACTATCTCCCGCCTACTCGCTCCAATGTATTGTGTATTGTATTCTTTTCAACATTTTATTCTTCTTTTCGCCTCTGTTCAGTACATATACACACACACATATACATATACTTTCTTTTATTCTATTCTACGACGTCGTTTCCTTTTGCAGTGTACCTTGAAAATTATGAGATGGATCTTGCCCGGGCGCAGTCGTAAAGGACATTTGCGCTTGTTTAATTAAATCCGATTTCACTTATCATGTGCATAATCATTTTAGAAAGAAAAGGATTAAATTGTATTAAGAGGGTGAAACAAAATAAAAATAATCTGAATAGAAAATATATCGGAAGTTATTATGTTTCTCAACAATAAAATATATTTTAAAACACTCTTCGGAGTTTGAAGGACAAATTCCCTCCCCTACCTAATCTAGCCCATTTCCCTCCTCTTCTATCTGAGCATAAATCGCAATCTGTTCGTATGTAAAGAACAAAATTTGGTTTAAAATTGTTTATTTTAAAAAAGAAAAGAAATGACCTTGATACAAATTTGGGAGACAATTTCTCCCTTCCAACAAAATTTTAAAATGATTTGTAAGTTTTTCTTTTTGATAAAGGAGAGGGAGAGGGAAGAAAATATCTCTTAAAATTAGGCCCATTAAATGGAGATTTTATTATGTAAAAAAAATAATGATTTTGAACCTTTTAAGGAGGGGGAGGAAGCTCCCTTTAATTGTTTTCTTGTCTTTCAAGATTATTTAATCATTTTTTTATTACCGATAAATACAAGTTTAATTTATTTTTTGGGGGGTTTCCTCTTTATAATATAAAAATAATGTAAATTATACCATAATAGTGAATTTTATTAAAGGAAGAAAGAAATGAAATAGAGAAGAAAAAACGAATTAAATATAAAAAATAAAATACCTGGAATTCGAGGTTGAAAAGGAAAAGCTTGGAATGGAAATAATACATAAGGTGATGTCTAGATTCGTGGTTTGATGTAGAATGAAGAGTTGTTTGAGGAGCAACGAAAGTTTAGAGTGTGCAACTATGAAGCTAGCAAGATTACTGAGGCCGTATCGGCGGCGTTGCTGCCGTCGGCTCTCATTGTCGCCTCAGTCGAAGAAAGCCGAACGTTTCCGAATTGTATATGTATGTGTCTGAGTGATAGAAACGATGGGTGATGGATTTGATTGTTGCAATAAATAGAATAAGCATTTAAATACTTTCTAACGACATAATATGTATTATTTATATTCTCTAAAGTGACAAAAAAGTTGATTTTCCGCTATTTAATAAGACTCTCTCTCTCTCTCTCTTTTGCTTCTCTTTTATGGAGTTTTGTAAAAGTTGAGTGAGGACGTAGTCCTTACGTCCTATTCTGAAGAGAAGACAAAAAGGACCTGCACCATGAAAGAAATTGAAGTTGGGCGTCAGCAGGGGCTATTGTGTCGATAACCAAGGATGATGAACCCTTACAGCGCAGAGCAAAAGTTATTTTCTTTCCACTAGACTGACTATATACGTATATATAGGGTGATATGAAACAATACATGCGAGTAGTTAATAACCCAAGAGGAAAGGAGAAAGGCTCTATAGAGAATGATAGAGAATGATGAATGAATCTAGGAAAAGGGCTTCAGTCGGCAAATTAACAAAGCAAAAACTTTTTGAATCTAGAACATTTGTACCATATTAGCGGGAAATATTTTTATTTATGGAATTAAAAAAAAAGTTAATTGGTAAAAAAATTTTGAATAGAAGAAAAATGTTGACCAATCATCCCTTTTAAAGATAATGAAGATAGGTCGCTGAATATCCAATAGAGGCGATGGAAGGTGGCCAAATAATGTTTAGATCGACTTGAACAGTCTATAATACAAAACAATTTTATTAGTACCAAGAGTTTGACATATCTTTCTTGCTTTTCCGCTTGATATAATAATAAGAATACTATAATCCAGATGTCATACAGGGCCGGCATTTGCAGACTTGGCACTTTCTAAGGGCGCCAAAAATTAACATAAAAATTATATATTATAAATTAGGCTAGTTTAATTTTGTTTGTTTCCTTATATTTAAATAATGTATTAATACTTAAATATAAAATATGTTTATTTTATTTTGTTTTTCTATTTTGGGAAGATTTATTATTAATTTCCTGGATTTAAAATCTTTTATTTTGCATTTTTTTTTTATATGAAACGTAAAGATATTTTTTTAAATCTGGTGTGACAGCCACACATCACCCAACTTTCTCTTAATAAAGATAAGGAAAATTGTGTGGAATAAATTTTATTTTATACCCGATTTTATTGAAAAGCTTCATGGCGCAAATGACGTCAATATTAAATATAAAGTTTCAGCCTTGTACTTTTTTCCGTTTTTGAGATACCTTGTTCACAGAAACACACGCACATAATTTTGGGAGACTCATTTTCTAGACTCACCGGACCTCAAAACGTGTAATTCCGTTGAAACTCAACATGGATTTTTTTGGTATATATTACCTATATAGAAAATGAGAAAGTAAAGTACTTGTTATCAAAAGTGAGTGAGAATTCCTGAGGAAGCGGTCATTATAATAATGAGTATTAAAGTGTAGGTTATCATCTTCTATCCATACATAAATAATATATTACAATTTTCAGTCATTGGATTAATGGCAAAAACTTATTAAAAATATTATAAAAGTTTATTTAAATCCGAGTATAAAAAGTTTTAATTAAAAATTCAAAGATAATGAGATGGAATAATTAAAAAGTTTTAGTAGCCGCCTCTGCCTAATGCTAAATAAAACAAATCCTACAAAATACGCAAATTATTATTATTCTAGAACCGCAAGAGATTGAGATGAGAATAAAAATTCTAAGAAACTTGAACACGTATACTTCGAAAAAAAAAATTTTAGCGGGACCAACCATTCGGGTGGCCTCATAAACCCCTTCCTGATTAGTTCCTTATGAGGTAAGGATTTAACACCACGGTTGGAGTTGATACATAAACAATCTGCAAAACAACCCTAATACTCGTCAATTCAAAAAAAGGGAAAGCTGTCCTAACCGTTTCATACATATATAGTGAATGTCAAGTGAAAAGCCTCACCAGATGTTTTTAATATATGATTATCTACTTTGTTTTTATAAACGAATAAATTGGTGGAAATTTTCTAGACTCAAGGCACAAAAATTTTTCATATTAAAAATAAAAGGGTAATCACATTTTGAAAATGCATGAGTATTCTTTTCTTTTGAATCTCACTGCACATACTTGTAGTCCTGGACGGAACCCCATTTGAGAAAATAAGTGAATATTTCGAAAATAAATAATCCTATCAATTTTGTTTTTATAAGATTTCATCCTCAAAGTTGAAATTTTTATGGCAAATAAAAATCAAGGAGACAAAAGTGCATTTAAATTCCGTCGCCTCTCCAAAAAGAAACAGACTGGCTTTTTGCCAACTGCCTATTGAAGGGATTTGGAACTTTATAACTGAGCTTAAAACGTGTATTTCCGTTGAAATTTCGACATCGATTTTTTTGCGATCGCAATACTTTCTCACTATATTCTTCGTATTTTATAATATTATTCAATATATAGCTAAGAGAAAGTAAATTATATATGTTGAATGTTGAAAGCTATTTATTACTAATTAAAAGGTTTTGATTAATTTATGGGAATAATCGTCATGTTAATCTTCGAAATTAAAAATATACATTAAAAATTTTGAAACGCGTTTTTCGGATAAGATTTAAAATAAAAGTTTGATAAATTTTTTCAACCAGCCTACGTAATTAATACTAAGAAGAAAAGAGGATTAAATGCTTTTGTAAAAATTAATTATTTAAAAATTTTTTCCTAACCTTAACTAACCTGTGAGATATATAGAGATATTATATTCGAAAAGAGTTTTTAACCTTTGAGAACGTGTGTGTGTGTGTGTGCGTGTGGCTGCTCTGAGAAGGCAAGGCGTGCGTGCTAAAGTCTTTATTATAGGACATAATCTTAAAAGCCAACAGCCACAATGCGGTCACGCGTAACTTTGTTAATAATCTCCACCCCGTAAAAGGGCATCATCGCCAATAGCGCTTGACTTGAACTTCTTGCTTTGGAAAATCAGCCAAGGGGAATTTTTGGAAAGAAAACACACACCGCAAACAACTCTCCAAGCATCTATCTATAAGTATCATCTAATCTATATTAGGAATTTTCCACAATAATTGCCATTAATATAAATAGATATTAATCAACTGGAGAGAAGCAGCCAAAAGACAAAAAGGTCTTTTTTCTTTTGGCTGCTTCTCTCCAGTTGATTAATATCTGCAAGCTTTGAATTTGTACTAAGTTACTAAAAATAAAAACAGTCAGATGATTTCATCTGGTGAGATCGTGGAGGGCGTCTATGAGTTACCTTAGCAGACTTATTGCTTAAATCTATTTTTTAATTTATTTGCTTTTGAGTCAAAAGTCAATAAACTGTACATATTGCTAGCATTAAAAAAAAAAAGTATACCAATAATAAATATATATTAACAATAAAATAAAAAAATGGAAAAAAGAAGCAAAGAAAATTGTAATCAAGAAAAACATTTCAAAAATAAAATAATAGACAATAAAATAAATAATATTATTGTATATTTTACATGTTTTTTGTTATATGGCTGTTTTTGATGCGTAGAAGAATGTTGTGAGTTGATTCTCTTTTTTAGGTCCCTGTCCCTTAGAGCAGAGGTAAAGCTCTTGGTCCATGATCTAAGTTAAGAATCAGTAATTCGCTTTCAACGACAAAATTTATTTATTACCAATTTAAATAAATATTGGGGTACTCCTTTAGAGGGAATGTTCCTTCCAAACCTTTTCTCTTTCCGCATTAAAAATATTGAGTATTGACATTTGTTATTCGCATCTTTAAAGATATTTATTCCTTCCATTATATATTTATAATTGCTACAGCAAGTCTATTTATATTTATGAATTTAATTTATTAATAAATTATATTATATCATATATTTAATAATAACAAATATGTATACTATAACTAGATGTTTTCAGGAGAATAAATGAATAATAGAGAGGGATGGTAGCTGTGTTCTAGAAATGGGCGTATTTTATTTGTATTTTTGACCACTACACCAGGCAAATTTCTTCCCATTTGATCCATTCAAATTTATTTTGTTTTTCTTGCCTCAACCCCTCAAGATCTATTATGTTCTTTCTCTGTGGGATTATGTTCTGGCGTGACTGAAATATCGGGAGAACAGGAGCAGAAGGAAGGTATTTGGTTCAGTCTATATAAATGAGCAGGAGATCTAGTGTGATTGATTCAAAGTTGGTTTATTATTATTAGTTGTTCCCTTGTGAGTGATGGGATTAGGGTGCAATCTCTTAATTTGCGAAAAAGTAATATATCTAATCAAAAAAAAAACTTCATAGAAGGGCTCCCAAGATAATAAACACTATATTGGTATCCAATACTAGATAAACTTCGAATCTGTTAGTTTGTCTTCATTTAAATTCTCCGGATTTAATTTATTAATAAATTAAATTCATAAATATAAATAGACTTGCTGTAGCAATTATAAATATCTTTAAAGATGCGAATAACAAAAGTCAATACTCAATATTTTTAATGCGGAAAGAGAAAAGGTTTGGAAGGAACATTCTCTCTAAAGGAGTACCCCAATATTTATTTAAATTGGTAATAAATAAATTTTGTCGTTGAAAGCGAATTACTGATTCTTAACTTAGATCATGGACCAAGACCTCTGCTCTAAGGGACAGGGACCTAAAACATTTATTACAATACTTCTTGAATGCTCTAAATAAGATGTATATATTTATACATCTGACAGTAATTAATAATAAAAGATTAATTTCCTTTTCCTGGTTTAGTTTCTTGCTAATTACCTAGTCGTCTCTCACTAATTATGATCCTATCCCTAATTAACATAGTGCGTTGACACATGATGAGGGAGGGTTTAAGACAAAAAGGATTTTAATTGATATCCCAAGCATCTAACGAGATGTGTCTTCTCAAACGAGTGTCCTCTCCTTCCCGGTGGTGGTATTCATCATACAACTCTTTTGAAAATGTCGAGCGATTCAGAAATCTGCCATCATATTCGTTCCATTCAATAGCTCTTCCTAATTTAGCCTCGGACCAAAGACGAGGGTCAGAGACACGCCATTGGTTCTCTCTCTCTCTCTCTCTACGTCTCCAGATGAGAGAGAGAGGGAGAGAGATGCTGCTCAAAGGAGAGAAAGAGAGAGAGGTGTCTCTGAGAATCGGGATCCTTTCATCAGTGAGCCAGCCACCTACTACCTTCTTCCTTCTTCATCCCTCAGGAACCCCATTGCAATCGCGAAAAGAGAAGGGGGGAGGCCTTGCCTGCATTATAAACCCAGGCCGCTTTCGCGGTCCCGAACTCACGCTAAATTGAATTTCAAAATACAATACACCTTAGGAAATGGCATAATGTAATAGTATACAACTGCTGAGATCTTGTCCTGTAATGTAATATATATGCACAATAAGATTTCCTAATATAATATTACACAATGCATTACCATAATATAAATCCATATATAGAGTGAGATTATATTAAAAAGTTTATCCTGAGAGCAATTCAAATATGAAATAATT
>JAAAKE020024427.1:0-10214 GCA_010014785.2 Anisolabis maritima | reverse complement strand
ATTATAATAAAAATAAAAATTAGAAATAATAATATTAATTAAAAAAAACAATTAAAAAAAGAATAAGAAAAAAGCTTTACTTTGTGTTTTTTAGGGAGGGGGGGGGGGTGGTCATTATATTTAATGTTTTTTTTTTTTTCAAATTTGTCCAAAAAATATTAATTTATAAATTATTTAATTTGTTTTAGGTATGGTTTTTTAGATTAAATTAGAAATATAAATTCGTAAAATAATAAACGAAATTATTTACTTTTAATTAGGGGTTGTCTTAAGAGTCGATAATAAGTTCTCCCTAACTATGAAATAAAAAATATTCTTTAATAAAAAATACTTTTATTTTTTATTTCTATCAAAAGAAAATTTTCAATAAATGGGGAATTTTTTATTACGTCGTAATTCAATAAAGAGAGAGCTCTGGGCTCAACCTGCCAGCCAGTCAGTTGGAAGCTTTGAGGGGAAGGAAGCATAGCGAGGACCGGAGAAATTTTTCTAACGTTTTCTAAAAGTTATTAATATTTCGTAAACGTGAATTAATCATATTTATGTCTGCCCTCCTTCCACCCCTATCGAATAAAAGGTACTATATTTATATAATTAATTTTTACCTTTTAATTAATTATGTAAATGTATTATCTTAGTATTTGTCTCTTAACTCTTTGCAGTAAAGGGGAAAAAAAAAGTATTGCAATTGAAAAAAATCAAATTTAATTTTTAAACAAATCTTAAAAAAAAAATCTCTGTGTGTGTATGCGTTCAATTTTCTCTCTCTCTCTCTCCCTCTCTCTATCTCAATCTATATGAAAAATAAAAAGCCTATGGGTACTTTATTAAATATCAATTTTTAATTTTTTTAGAATTTAACCCCAAGAAAATTTAGAGTGCAATTATTTAATTTTGATTAAGAGTTGTTTTTTTTTTTTTTTTTTTTTAATTTTCAAAATAAATTTTTTATATTGTTTTTGGATTCAAATTTAAGCTTAAATATATAAAATGGGTAAAATTATTTAATTTAAATGAGGGGACGTTTTCGAATGGGGAGGGGGATGTAAAATTCAGAATATTAAAAAAAAAATTTTTTTTAGATTCAAATTAACCAATTTAATTTCTTAAAATATTAAACGAAATTATTTAATTTGAATTAGGGTGTGGGAATTGAAATTTTTTTTTAATAATTTGCTCTAATTCTGAAATAAAAAATATTTATTTATAATTAAGAAATATTTTTATTTAACTCAATAGGAATTTTTTTTTTAATAGGGAATTTTATAGGAACTCAATAGAAAGAGGAAGCCCTTGGCTCAACCTGCCAAGCCGTCAGTCGAGTTGAGCCTTTGAGAGAGAAATTAGCAGAGCGACGGCCGGAGAAATTTTTTATTTTTGAACGTTTACTAAAAGTCATTACTTTTTCGTTAATTAATTAATCATATTCATCTCCGCCCCCCATTCACCCCTATTTAAGACATCGAAAAAAAAGGTACTAATTATTTAATTATTTTCTTTTAAATAAGTAGGCAAGTAAAAAAAGTTTTTTTTTTTTAAATGTATAATTAATATTTTTCTCTTAACTATTTGGAATTAATTTTTTTAAAAATCTTTCAAAAAAAGATCTCTCTCTGCCTATGGGAATGTGTGTCTGTTGTGTCTGTACAATTCTCTGTTTGTTTATGTATACAATTCTCTCTCTCTCCTGTATATATATATATATATATATATATATATACTATCTCTCTCTCTCTGTACAATTCTCTCTCTTTCCCTGTGTATATCCCCGATTCTTTTTTTGCATGTGTTCACATTTTTGTTGTGATTATATTTTATTAATTTATAAAAAAAAGGGTGAAACTTTACGACAATTTTTTTTTTTAACTGAGATATTTAATATTTTTGTTTTCCATTTTTTTTTTTCTTTATTTATTCAATTATATTTCTGCTTGTTTGAAATACAACTAATAAAACATAAAAATTATATAAATATAAAATAGTTTTTATGTTTAACATAATTAAAAACTCTTTTATGCTGAATATTAAAATAAATTTCTAAAATATTTTTTTTAAAAACACTTTGAAGAAAAAATTGAAAATAAAAATAAAGGGAAAAAAAATTATTTTACCAAAAAAAAAAAAATCTATTTTCGCAGTCAATTTCCAAGCCTCTTATTTATATTAATCCTCTCTAATCTCTGTCTATATATGCTGATAGGGGGACACTTGGCAGTGTCACTGATCAGTCAAAGGCCCCTCTGATGGCCCCACAGTTAATTAATCGGTCTAAGTGTGTTTTCATCAGAGTACTCTGTGTATGTATGTATATTTGTGTGGGTGGGTGTGTGGATGGGATATCCGAGGGTGTCCGATTTATGTCACGTCAACGACAGAATTTTATTCATTTCTCTTCACCAATGAAAAATATGTTTCTCTTCAATATTCATCAATTTTGGATAATTTGCTTGCAGTCAATACCTACGGCGAATTTATATTTTTTACTTTTTGATTGATCGATGTAAATTAATTTCTTAGAAATCAAGAAATATTTGTGTTTTATATTTTAAGTATATATAATAGGTGAATTAACGCTGGGGAGAATAAAGACTCACTGCCTTTTTTCTCAGGTGCCACACATTACCAGCTCATACGTGTATTTCGGCCAATATGACGCCGCTCACTGAGGATGACTCGACGTCATAATGCCCGAAATATTTAGTAATAAAGTGATATATGTTGCACTTGAGAAAAAGCCTGCTTTTATTTCTCATAATCCTTATCTTATTCTTTTCTCATGCCTTTACATTAAACTAGAGCTGGCTCAAATTTAAACCGACCTTACTTTTTAATTTTTTTTATTATAATATTAGAAAAAATATCGAACGCCTCTTGGAACGTATGAGTTTCAAAAAAACATCCATGCCTTTTTTTTGATGTGTAATTACTTTATTGTTTAAAAACGAATATTTTCACAAAAAATTTGATTCCAGGTGAAGGCAGAAAATACATAGACTTTGGATGCTTAATGAAAAAAAATGAGACGTTTTAAACAAAATTCATTTGTTCATTTTCAGTCAAAATTGTTTAGTCATAATGGCCAAAAACGGTCAGAGTAGTAGTTTTACATATAAAATAAAGTACATATGATATTTCTTTAATGTTATATTGATTGATCATTCAAACTTGTAAACGATATGAGATTTAACATCCACTAATATCATATGTACTTTATTTTATGCATTATTATGTAAAACTATCTTTAGGCATTATACGACTAAACAATTTTGACTGAAGATGAGCCATTAAACTTTGTTCGAAAAGTCTCAAAATTTGTCTTTCATTAAGAATCCAAAAAGTATTTGCTGCCACTGCCTTATCCTGGCTTCAATTTTGAACACAGCAACGATTTCTTCCATAAAAATTTTTTTTAAATAATAAAATAATCATATAAGAAGACTTTGTTTTGAAACTCACTGTACAATTGTACAGTAATATTTAGTGGTATGAAAGAATATTATCTTGAACATAATATTTTTGAAATTTTCTCTCTTTAAGTTATCTTCACTTCAAATTTCATTGAAATCTGTAAAGAAATTCTGTCACAAAATATATAATATATTATATTAGATTAAACTTCTTGACCAATTTAAATGGAAATTAGAGACATTTTTGAAAAAAAGTTTATAACAAATATTTTGTTTTTAATTGCACTAACTGTAGAATTGTATATTATAAGAAGCAGGGAGGTACTTGCCCCCCCCCCCCCCTTTCTACAAACATTTATTTCTAAAACCGTTCAGTATCAAGTATATATATATTTTATATAAATGCCAAAATTATAATTTCATTAAATATTTTGCTTTATCTTCTGACCAGAAATTTTTAAAATATCCTAAAATTTCGATTAAATTTTTTTCCGACCAAACAATTTTCTTTCATTCTTCAAAACATTAAAAAATAATCATAACAATATTAATTAATCTGCCAGAGGCAATTCATTTTTTTTTCTTTTTCGCTTGCCAAATTTAAAAAACCTTGAGATTAAAGGTTTTTTTCCACATAAAAAAAAGGTGAAATAATAAGTTGAGTGTACTTGATTTCCCCCCTCCCTACCTTAGCTTGCCCTGAAGGGTTCCGCCACTTTGTTGACCTTTGCAACCCTCTGTCCGTCTCTCATCCAAAACATTTTATTAGTCCGAAGAGACTTTTGTCGCATTTTCAATTAAGTCCAAGTATAATTAGATGGTCTTTGCTTGCATCCATAATAAACGACCAATTGGCCTTTCAACGGCCCAGTAACATTACGCCTGTGGTCGCAATTTCATTCGGCCTTATTCGGCTATTTTGTATATATCAACATGGCACAAACAAAGCAATGGAAATCTTTGAATAAAACAGAGCTTTTTGAAACCTTTCATCATCGTCAAAAAGGACTTTACCACAATCTAAATATAAATTTCGCATACAATGAGTAAAACACCTAACAATATATATACTTTTGTAACTTCTTTTTTTTTTCTTAAATATAAAATAAGAAATCAGTGTCGCAGTCAGGATTTTTTTTTAAGGAGAGGAGGGTTGCTAAATTTTTGTACTTTAATAATACATATCATATAATCGTGATCCCCCCTTCCTTCCTTCTCAAAAAATAAATTCTGGATGCGAAAAATATTATTTATAAAATATTATACTATACATTTTTTTAAAAATTCAAAAATTGGTGGAGTTTAACTCAAAATCTCTCCTCCAGGTTGCCCAGAAAAATAAACAATATCTTTTTTAAGTCCTTAATAGAAATTTTATTTAAAAAATGACCTTACAACATCAACTAATTATCAAGTCGACAACTTTTTGATTATTTTTGAAATTAATAATTTATAATAGTGCCTAAAAAACCCCCTCTTTGAAATGATAAAATTTAGATAATTTATCCGTGATTTCACACGAAAAATTGGCCAGGATGAAGTTGGCCCGCCTTGAAAATTTTTCATGGTTCGTGCCTGATAATGTCTAAAAACATTTAGATATCTATCGTTTTTTATAAATTCTATAATTTTTTTTTTTCCAATACAACAAAAAAATAAAATAATTTTGTATATGTAAATTAAAAGATTATTTCATATTTTGCTCTCGTATTTCAAATGTAAATGCCACTTACTTGGTTTCAACTAATCCTTTTAAGAATTTTTTTAATTATTATGAGATCCAGAAGTGTTGAATACTCACATACAAAAGGTTAGTGTGATTCGCTTCTCGTCCTGAGAGACAAAATTTTATTTATTATATTGACTAATAATAAATATAAATAAATAAGGACCGAGTCTAAATGGCCTCAGATACCGAAAAAAGTGTTGGATCCTCGACTGAGCGATATGAAATAGACTTTCGATTGAGGTTTTAAATAAAAACTCCACATAACAATATATAATTATTATTATCACATGGACATCCGAACACATTGAAAAAGTGAAAACATGGGAGCCAGACATGTTAGGAAGGGATCATTCCGACTATTTAAATTTTTTTTTCATAACATTTTTTTCCAAGTTTAGGGGGAGCCAATGTCCCCATAACTACGCCCATCGTATCACTTTCTCTCTCTGTGTGTTAAAATAATAGAGCTAGATTATTAGTGAAACCTGGAAGAAAAAATTTGTTTTAGGCGGACTTTTCGAACCTTAATCGCATCCTTCCTCAAAAAAATTGTCCCTCTACACAAGTCTAGGGCCAGTAGAAAAACGGTCCTAAGAAAAATCTTAATTTTCTATGCTTTTTTATATATATAATTTTTCTTAAAAGACTAATTTCGCCTTAGGTCTTAAATATCTTAATTTTAAGAAATTCTATATGAAAAAACATAATAAGCCTTAAGATTTTTCTTAGGAACGTTTCTAAATACGGGCCTTAGTCTGCTAATCATAATGTAATATTATATAATTTATCAATAATAAGGCAATTTTAAATTCGAGATGGGCGCTTATCATTTCTTTGTTAAAAATATACCAATTATATACCTTAATTACACTAAACTAAATTCCACGTGTATATAAAATAAAGATCTTTGAGTCGTTCATTTCCAAATTTGAAATTTCTGATTTACCCATTCGGAAGATAATCCATGTTTAGCATAGATTTCTAATAATGTATTATTAAATATGCCCTATCCGAGATGAGTATATTTCCATGAGTTGTTGCACATATCTGTGTCAGTGTTTACTTTTCGGATATTAATTGGAGTCGCAGCAAAGGCTGGATACATGGGGTTCTGCTCCTGTTAATTGCCTTCTCTTGCCTTGTAGATAGGCTTCTGTAGCATGTTTGTTCATTATATCCTCCGTCCTCCAGAACACCCTTTCGGTTATCAATTTATCCGATGACATTTATTTATTTATAGGAGCTAATTAGAGTAGCTATTTAAATATTATTATACCAAAGGGTTAGAAAAACAAAATGTTACTAACTTAGGAAAAAAAATTTCAATACAATCAAAGTTATAACTTCGCCTGGTAGAAAAATTGTTGTATTAAAAAATTCTCAAATAAAAGTTGTTAGTGCCCCTTGAAGTAGAGGCCTTGTCGTTCGCTTCCTGAGTGGTAAAATTTATTTTAATTAAAACAGATATCAATTAATTTAAATAAGTATGTATACGGACACTTTCGTAAAAATTACAATATTAGTAATTACTTGTAGAACATTTAAAATTTTTTTTTTTCAAAATCCAAATAATCACAAAAAGTGATGAAATGACAAATCAACTGCCAATTTGTGTTAAAAGTTGATCAAACTAAAATATTTATATTTGATATGAAATTTTATGAAAATCTGTCAAACCGAATTTCCTCTGACGTTATACAAATTTGTCCTTATTTCTATATAAAAATCTTTGTAATTTTATTTTGATTGTTTTTTCTCTTTAGGGAGTTAGTAAAAAAAAAAAAAAAAAACACTTCAAAATTATACTCGGGCCGTTTTGGAATTCCGGTTAGAGGTAGGAAAAGAGTCATGGGCTTTCTTTCCTCACTCTTATAGAGAAAAAAGCGGGGAAGGCAGAGAAAAAATTTTTTAAATCGGGACAAAATTTCTTTAATTATGAGACCTGCCGGACTATAATATTTCATTTCCTTATCTTTAAATATATACACATTTAAATATTATTCTCTATACATTGTTTAAAACATTTTTTTCCTCTTAAATTATTTACTAAATCCAATCCTTTATTCAAACACTTTCCTTTGTTTTTTTATTCCTCTAACTCCTTAAACGAGTTTGAATTTTTTTCTTTTATCTCAAGATTCAGTTATCAATTCCTTTTTCTTTTTTTTTTAATAATAACATTTCTTCCAGTTTGACAATAAAAAAAATAAGTTTAAAGTCTTGTATATATATATAAATAGAAACATGCAACAATTTGGACTACAAAATTGATTCATTCATACACTATGAGTGATTTATTTGGATTTAATACCAAATCTATTATTATTATATTTATTCATCATAATTATTTTATTTATTAATAATATATTTCAGAAAAATTTACCTTTATTGGCCTCTGAAATTTGCCGCATTGGCAAAAAATTTTTTTTTCGTCTTTTTGGGATCTGAAGTCATATAGACTTGAAACGATACACAATACAACGATACATGTAATCCAGGCTTATTTATTTATAATAATTGGTATCCAGTTGATATAAATAAATTTTTATCGAACTGCCTGGGATCCAAACCCACACCTTGACTTTTAAGGCTATCAATATTGTGAATGTCAGTATCTCCAATCTCTCAGCCACGGGAGGGGGGAGGGAAATATACTATCTAACAATTAATAAAGAAATACAAATAAAATAAAATAGAGGTTATTATTATTATCTATTACCATACTATATTATTTTATTCATATTTTTTTTTTTATTAATATTATTTTGGAATTTTATATTTTATAAATTTCTTGATCTGCAAAAAAAATTCAATTGGTGGTCATCTCTTTCGGGGCAATGTTCGCTTGTCGCTCATCACGTACAATCTAAACTAGAAGTTTATATTTCAACAAATTGCATACAGCTGAATATTTTTAAACTTTTTAACTTGACTGTACTCTAAGACCATCAATTCTCTTTTGGCTTGGCTTTCTACCGTGGTGAATAACTCAATAGTCCTGGGGCTGATTCTTAATACTTAATAATTTATTCTTATAATTTTAATCAACATTCCGGACCTCCTTTCCAAAAGATCCGGGCACCTGGGTTTCAGCCTCCACTACTCCACTTTCATATTGATTCCTAAAAAAATAAGTGAGGCTTTTTTCTAATCAATCACAGAATTTAATGCCTTGATTTATATTTTACATTAAAACTTTTTTTCTTTGTTTCAGGTAAGCATCTTCCATTCATCTTTAATTGTTGTTTTGATCTGAAACTGTGAGTAATATTATAAAATAAATGAAATCATAGAATAAATTTTTTACATATTTTTTTTAAATAATCGAATTATTTGCGGAAAATAAAAAAATTCGTTGGCTTTTGTTTGTTAAAAGATAGGTAACCCAAATGACCAACTTACTAATGGATTTTTAAATTAATTGCTCCAGAGCTCTGAATCGAAAAATCTCTGAGTTGGTCATTTCGGCTGCCTACCTTCCAACAACTAAACACTAACCAATTTCTGTAACCTATGAAATTAATTAGTATGATTATCGTTGGTATAAAAGGATAAAAAAAGTGACAAAGTTGTAGAATAAGAATAATATATTTGAAATTGATAGAACTGTTACAGAGACTTTTAAAAATCAAATACACCATTATATATATAGCATAGGAGATTATAAAATCATTCTCTTATTTTTCCCTAAATTTCATTTTAAAGTAATTTAAGAATATAATTCAATCCAATGAAAAACCATTACGTGAACATTCTTTATTCTTTAAACCTATTTTAAATAAATGAGCTGGGTTAAGAACATGATTTAATCTAAATCAAGATATTATTGAATAAAATATTCTAGGGGCTCTCATATCATTAAAGTGAGTTTATTAACTTTTTTTCAATTTACAAATAGAAATATTCTCTCTTTTGAAGAAAATTTTTTTCATTTTTCATTAATTATCGGTTTTATATATGGTGATATAAATTTAAAAAGGGGAGGAGACGATTGAAATATTTATTCGTTGCTAATTTTATAGTATATCCACTCTCTTATTACCATATAAAACGTTTTTATATTTAGTAACTCTATATTTTTGTCAGATATATATAGTAGACAAATGTAATCAATTTGCAATGTATTTAATTTTCTAAAATATATAAATAAGGTGTTTCTTGATAATTTTTAATAAATCCAAAGTTAATTTGTTTTGATTTTAAAGATTTATTAGAGTGAGGATTTATTTTATTTCTTGGGTAGGGATATACTTTTTTTTGGACGTATTAAATAATATTAATAATAATAATTTCTAAAGAATATTTTACATTTTTACACACTAAAATCAAGACAGCCTTCGTCTCTTGATAGAAATAGTGGATATAATAATAAATTCAATTTTGTACGCCCTATTGTGTTTATTATTATAATTGAGGGGCCGAGGGGATAAAGCAGCTTATAATACTGAGTTGAAGGTAACTTAGGTTCAAATATACCTCATGCCCAAAATTTATCCAACTATTCTCCTCTTGAGGAAGGTAACGGGAATCTACCCCAGTATCACTCCCAAGAAAGTGACTTTTCCTAGACTAATCTCAATGTGTCACAAATGACTGACGCCCGCAATGATTTTTACTGGGTAGCCTTTGGTAGGAAAAAACTTTATTTTTCGTTATTCTGACCTCATTCAGTTTGTTTTTGAAAAATTTAATTTTTCTCTAATTTTTCTTAGATTATATTTATATATTTTATATATTTTCGTAAGGCGTTTTAAAACAGTGGATTAACTTTTCTATAAATATTGTCATTGTTGTTATAAAATGTGTATTTATAATCAAGAGAAATTTGGAAAAAATTAAGTTTTTTCCAAATAATGTATTATGTCCTGATGAAGGCCAGAATAAAGACCGAAACATTGAGTATCAGAAAATTAGATTTTAATTTTGAATAAAAAGACCTTTTCTACCAAAAGCAAAAAACTTTTTCTACTAAAAAGCTGACGAATGCTCATCCAATAAAAACCAAATTTATTATTATTATTTTTTTTTGTCAGTGGGTTAAATAAAATTCCAAGTTCGTCAATATTTTTTATTTAGTT